>PVJA010008763.1:0-23704 GCA_004027025.1 Myocastor coypus
TGCCTCAGGTTTATTTGTACAATAAAGCACAGAAGGACACTAGTCCCTCTCAGATGGCACCCGAAGGGTCATGACAGTCCTTCTGTTTTTACATCAGCAGATAGCAGGCTTCTGCTGTGGAGCCTTCATGGGGTCCTGGGCACCTTTGGGAACATGGCTGGAGCAAAAGCCTGGGCCTTGGCTGGAGCTTGGGCCTTTGGCTGGCAAGGCCTGTCATCCTTGGCAGTGTGGGCACAGATACACTTCCCAAGCTTGGTGTGGGCAATATAGGCAAGTTGAGTGAGTCTGTCATTTACTCCATATGGGATAATCTTGGGCTTCACTTGCTTGGGCTTGACAAGGGTCTTGATAACCTCAGTGCATGTGCTCAGGGCCTTGGCATGTATGCTTTCATTTTCTTGAAGCCCTTCTTTTTAGCTTGCTGGAAAAATGCATGTTCTTAAGGAACTTGGGATCTACCCCTTCAGAGATTTGTATCTTTTTGACAGAGATTTCTTGTTGCCATTTCTGTGCCATTTACAGAACTAGTTGTGTGTGGTGTGATTCTTGGACTTGGCCATAACTGCACCCCGGTCTTCCTCTTCTACCTGTGAAAAGTTCCCCACAGTCCACAGCACCCCATGAGTCATAAATGGCCAAAAATAAGTACTTCGAACAGCCACAGAAAATATGATTTGAGAGTGTCTAGGAATCAAAAAGACCCCACACATCAAGCTGAAGGGTGCAATAATGGAACTTTATGTTTCAAACTAGGTCCTGGGAGTTCTTGCTCTGAAAGTTACATAATATCCAAGAATTCATAGGGTCCTCTAAGATTCATATTCACCCCGCTCAGTCACCCGGGCATTAGAGCTGCTACACCCAGTGTTCAGTGGGGTTGTACAAAGCTCTTCCGGCAGAAGAGATTGACATCATTCATTTGCTAATGTTCAGGTGCAGAATGCAAGAGTTGTACTGTGGAGGCTTACACCCAGAGTGCAAAGTAAGGCTGGGAAGCCAAGGCAACGTGTCCCTAAAATGTTGGTGTGTAGATCTTTAGGAATGCATCCAAAAATGAAACAGATACCTGAGGACAGGAACATGTAATTAACATCTGCTGAAAAAACTATAAGCAATGAAAGATGTCAAACCGAGGGGGAGGCCCACAACTGGCAAAGCCACATGGTTAAGGACCCAATGCTGGATATGGAGGTATGTTATGTTTTGTACCTAATTGTTCCCCCAAAGCCTCATGCAGTGTCTCCTAGAGTTTGTGATAAATTCATAATCCAGTGCTGAGATAATATGTGTGTGTGCTATAATGGCCCTAGGGCAGATGATCTGCATATAAATGTAAGGAAGGGAGAGACGCTTGCTAGCAGCCAGAGCCACTGCTCCTTTCTTTGACTCTTTGCTGTTTTCTGCTACCATGAATGGCTGCCCTCTGCCATGTGCCACTCTGCCTTGGAGCCAGCTGAGAATGGACTGAAACCTCCACTAACTGTGAGCTACACAAACCTTTCCTTCCTTAATTTTGAGTGTTAAGTGTTTGTCCCAGGAACAAGAGAAAAGTAACTGAGACAAGGTACAGTATTTAAAGTTTGCCTTGGTGGGATTTGGTCTTGATTTTGTTGTATTCTAGTCTATCTTCTTATCCTTCTATTTGGAATGGGAGTATGCACTCTGCACAATTATATATTGATGATATGTATCTTGCTTTATGAATTTAATGAGTTCACAGTCAAAAGTTTTCCAAGATCTCATAGATGTTGAGACTTTGGAGTAGGCATTAGTGCATTTATGTTTGCACTCTGAATAGTGACATGTTAGGTGAAATTAAGCCCCTGTGTCTGTTTGGAGACCAAATAATAATTAAAGATATGTGCTTGGGTATTGAGATAAAAGAAAGTAGAGTGTGACCATTCAACCTGTCAACTTGATTCGTTTGTGTGATATACCTAGGTTTAATAACTAATATTTCTGGCTATGTCTGGGTAGACTACAAACATATACTTTGATCACTGTATTTCATCCATGACCTGCTTTTTATGGTTCTGTTTACATTTTGCTTGCTTATCAGAGGTTTGTGATAATTTGTCCTTCCTCTTCTTCCTTGAAGATGCTAGACTTGAACTGAAACCCTGAAACCATAAACCAAAACACATTGCTTCTCTTTTATGTTGCTGCTTAAAGGAGTTATTAAAGTAACCTATTTTGTCCCATCAATAAGAAAGATGACAAATAAAATTAGCATTATTTATGATGTAAAAAGTCACTGATGGAATAAATATACCATAGTTTGTCTTTTTTTTTTTTTGGTACAGGGTCTCACTACTGACTCATAATGATCTGCCCGGTCTAATATACAATAGTTTGAACTAAATAGCACTTTTGTTAAGTTTGTATAAAAAGTAACACACATATGTAAAAATTACTCCTTTGGAGGAAAGTGAGGAAAAGCTAAAAGTATAAGCAATACAAAGTTGACGAGTATTTTATGCAGCACAATTAAAAATCCTGCTTTAAATTACTAATGTTTAAAAAAAGCTTCTTTTTTTAAATGTATTTTGTACGGGGTCTCATTAGGTAGATCGGCTTGCAGTGATCCTCCTGTAATAATCCTACCCCAGTGTTTGGATTATGGGTGTGCATCACCATGCCTGGCCTTGTTCACTGGCTCAGCGTGCCTGAACGCAGAGCCAGCACTGCATGCGGTACCACGCATTGAACCCCACTCCCTAGGCTTGCTTAAGCACTGAGCTATTGCTTCAGAAAATGATTTCTGTTTTCTGTTATTTAAAAATATTATTTTGAATTGCTCAGGAAAGGAAACAATTTCATTTCTGAAGGCGATTGTAATACTTAGTATAAAATTATGAAGTAGAATGGAATAACTGATAATAGAATAGAAGAAATGACTAGGGAAATAACTCAGTAGAATAAACGCTTACCTGGCAAGTGCAAGGGCCTGAGTTCAATCCCTGGTCCTGCACAAAAAAAAAAAAAAAAAAAAAAAAAAAAAAAAAAAAAAAAAAAAAAAAAAAAAAAAAAAAAAAAAAAAAAAAAAAAAAAAAAAAAAAAAAAAAAAAAAAAAAAAAAAAAAAAAAAAAAAAAAAAAAAAACCCCAGAAGGAAAAGGTATAAGAAACTTTTGAGAGGATAGAGCTAATATAGTTTAGCAGTTCAGTATAATAGTTTAACAACAGCACAATGGACAACATTTATCTCCTGCATGACTAGAAAGCAACAGAATTTTATTTAAAGAAAGTTGTATTAGCTTTATAGAGGAAAGACGAACAGTTTATGCCAAAAATTTTGAAAGAAAATATTTAATATTTTACATGAGAAAAAAACAAAACTGAAGCTTAGGTAACAGGAAAGCAGATAAATTAATGAAAGAAAAGCAAGCAGAGAGGCTAGAAGAAGATTAAATCCTGTAGCTAATGTTCTTAGACCAAAGCTTGCTTGTAGAAGTTCAGTGGTAGAGCTAACAGGATTTGTATTTAAAGTCAGCAACTAGAAGACTAATTTTTTTTGACAGCTTGGCATCTACTCATTGAATGAGATTATAAATTAACTGCTTACATCTATTTAATTTTCTATGTCTGGACACCATGTCTTTACTGAGCAGACAAGACAAGTGTAATTTACATTAAGTATGTATCAAGCACAAATCTTGTGGTATCATGGGCTATGGTTCAAAAAAATGGAGAAATTAAGAATTTTAAACCTTAGATTATACTTCATAATAGTACTTGTTGGACCAGCTTCCTTTGGCTAAAATACCATCCTATCACTGTACTTTAAAATCATGAAAAGAAGGCTGGAAGCAATGGTACCTCACTGGACTCCCAATACTTTAGGGTTGAGGCATGAATATTGCTGCAAGTTTGAGGCCAGCATGCACTACTAATATTCAGTAACATCAAATTTTTTTAAAAAAAGCTTTTCCTCAAAGTAATTTTAAATAAAAGGGAAGGGCTTACATTCAGAAAAATTATAAAAGAAATATCTTTTGTTTACTACAAAGTAAGGGCAAAATAATCCATTATACTTACCTTCACCTGAGTTTGAAAAAGAGGTGCTTGACAAATAATTGTTACATGAATCAATATATGCCTTGTCATTGCTGATGTGTCAAGAGGAAGTGTATGACAAAGATGAAATATTTCTATTTCAATAATTTCATAGTGTTTGATCACATGCAAAATATGATGAATAATGTGACATGCACTTCTCAAAATAGAGTTTTTTCCTAAAAGTTTACTTTCAAAATTATCAGCCTTACAGACTTGTGTGATAAATATGTATCATTATGTATGTTATATTTCTAATATTTTATTATATGTGCTTGATCACATAATTGCTAGTCCTACAATTCGTTGCATAGATTAGCACTTGCCACCCAAATTTGAATAGATAGATAGATAGATGATAGAATTATCTTCTTTTGATGTAAAATGTATATAAAATAAGATTTGAAGGCTTCATCTGTTTTATTCATTCAGTTCAGGAACCATTCACAGGACACTCTCCTATTCAACCCACATTTGCCTCAGTGTATCTTTCTTCATGACCTTTCCCACTTAATTTTGGTTTTTCTTTTCTTTTTCTCTTAATAAAAATGTGACATTTTAAAAAACACGATAATAGTACATTTCCAATAATTGAAATGATGCATATTTTTGTACTTTTCGTAGCTAGACAGAGCAAAGGGTTCAGATATGATAATTTTTTTCTAATTAATGTTGCTGTAAAAAAATTCTTCTCAATGGACAAGAGAAGTATACATAGTCCAGTATTCAATGATTGCAATGTGGTATTGGCAGAGCTGGCAATGTCGGAAGCTGTTGATTTAAGCCTTTTACAGCTTAGCATACTAATCTAGCTTTACGTTTTATGCCTCATGGTTAAACTTTTCTGCTGAGTGCTTAAGGACAAGTTAAAGCAAGACCTGTGTAACAAAACATAGATCTTTGGTATCTCCTAATGTCAGTCAAATCCCCTCACAATTTACCTTCACCCTAGACTATCACCATGCACTAAACTAAAGTTGAAACGGATTAAAGATCTAAATATTAAAAGAGAAACATTAAATCTCCTGGAAGAGAAAGTGGGAGGAAATCTTGAAGACATTGGTGTAGGCAAAATGTTCATGGACAGAAATCAAATTGCACGTTTAACACTTGAAAGCGTCAACAATTGGGACCTCCCCTGGCTAAGAAGTTTTTGCATATCAAAGGAAATTGCCAACAGAGTGAAAAGACAACCCACAAATTTCGAAAAGATTTTAACTAACAAGTACTCAGACAAAGGTTTTCTATCTAGAATCTACAAAGAACTAAAAACCATTAGGGTCCCAAAATTCAAAGACCCAATTCAGAAATGGGCACCTGAGATGAACACACACTTCTTAGAGAAAGAAGTGCAGCAAGCCTACAAATACATAAAGAAATGCTCCACATCACTAGCCATTTGTGAAATGCAAATCAAAACAACACAAAGATACAATCTCACGCCAGAAAGAATGGCTATCATAAAGAAATCAACCAGCAACAAATGCTGGAGAGGCTGTGGGAAAAAAGGAACCCTTCTCCACTGCTGGGGGGAATGCAGATTGGTGCAACCATTATGGAAAGCAGTGTGGAGAATCCTTAAAAAACTAGAGCTGGAAATCCTATTCAATCCAGCTATCCCCCTACTGAGAATTTTCCCAGAAGAACTGAAAACATCATACCATAGCAATATCTGTGCACCTCCGTTTATAGCAGCTCAATTAGTAATAGCCAAGTCTTGGAAACAACCAAAATGCCCATCATTTGAAGAATGGTTGAAAAAAATGTGGTCTTTTTATACAATGGAATATTGCTCAGCTATAAAGAATGATAAGTTGGAAGACTTCATATATAAATGGATGTATATTGAACATATACTCATTAGTGAAATAAATCAGACCTACATGTGTAAATATTGTATAGTCTCCCTAGTATAAGAACTCTGAAGAAGAAATAAAAACAAGGGCATAACACAGCTGAACGAGTTATGGATTAACGAAGTGACTGGAAGCAGATAAGAGAGGGAACATAGCAGGAGTACTTTGAAACTATATACAGTGCTTTGTAGCACTGTTGTCAGCGTCAGCCGTCTGGATGAGTTACAGCCATTGCCTGACCAGTTTGCTCTCTGTGAAAGCCCGAGGGAATGTTTCTCTCTAGGTGACTGTCCTTAGCAACACTATATATCTTATATCCCTTTCTTCTGTAGCCCCATAATCTCCTTGAACAGAAAATTTGGGAAACCACTGAGTTATAGGATGTCATAGCACAGATTCGCTTATGTCCTGAGTCCTCACTGACCTTGAAAGACTAGAGCCAAAATATGGGCAACTCTTGTAGCCCCTCTTTTTCTCTAATTTTTGGTCTGTAAACTTACATTCTTAACCTTCCAGAAGAGAAGATTCGTGATACTATTACTCTATAACATAGCTACTGGAGCTTAACATTACTGTCTTTCTGAATATCAAACACTTTACACTTGGAATCGGTATTCTCCATCAATCATTGATATTCTGTTAAATTGATATACAATGTGATAAAAGCAGTTACACATTTTTCAGACATTTAGAAATCTAAGTATATATAAAATTGTAGCTGGTAGAACCTATGACATTATTCCAAGTCTCTTGCTTTCATTTAATACCATTTTCTATTTTATTGTAAACCAATCATTTACTTGAGACAGAGTATAGCAGTAACTGAAATTACATTAAAGCAGCACAAATCTAAAAAAACAAGAAGGACAAGCATTCCAAGCATAATTTTAGTGTTACCCACTGTTATTGTCAGTGTGAAAACTATTTTGGTGGTTCTTAGGGCCATTATCTAATACATCCTGTATATAAGGGTATGGTTTTGCTCTTGCCGTGTTTCCTATCTTTTCTGTTTGCAGTCACTTCATTGTTTAATGCTTAAGTTCTTGGTTTCCATCCAGGTGTGTTATGTCTTTCCAATTTTATTTGTTCTTTTGAGTTCTTACAGTAAGGAGACTATACAATATTTACATATGTACGTCAGGTTTATTTCACTTATGAGTATAACTAAAACATACATTCACTTATGTATGAAGTCTTCTAGTTATCATTCTTTATAACTGAGTAATATTCCCTTGTATAAAAATACTACTTTTCTACAACCATTCTTCAGATCATGGGGATTTTGGTTGTTTCCAAGATTTGGCTATTACAAATTGTGCTGCTATGAATGTGTGTGCACAGATATCTCTATGATATGATGTTTTTAGTTCTTCTGAGAAAACTCCCAGCAGGAGGATAGGTGAACTGAATGGGATTTACATTTCTAGGTTTTTCAGGATTCTCCACACTGATTTCCATAATGGTTGTACCAGTCTGCATTCACACCAACAGGAGAAAACTGTTCCTTTTTCCACACAGCCCCTCCAACATTTGTTGTTGGTTGATTTTTTTATGGTAGCCATTCTTTCTGGGGTGAGATAATATCTAAGTGTTATTTTGATTTTCATTTCACAAATGGCTAGCAATTTGGAACATCTCTTCATGTATTTATAGGCTTGTTGAATTTCTTTCTCTGAGAAGTGTGTGTTCATCTCAGATGCTCATTTCTGGATTGGGTCTTTGAATTTTGGGACCTTAATGTTTTTTAGTTCTTTATAAATTCTAAACAGAAGACCTTTGTGTGAAAACTTATTAGTTAAAATTTTCTCAAAATTTGTGGGTTGTCTTTTCACTCTGTTGGTAATTTCTTTTGACATGCAAAAACTTCTCAGCCAGAGGAGGTCCCAGTTAATGATTCTTTCAAGCGTTATATGTGCATTTTTATTTTTGTCCATGAACAATTTGCCTACCCCGATGTCTTCAAGATTTCCTCCCACTTTTTCTTCCAAGAGACTTAATGTTTCCTTTTAATATTTAGATCTTTAATCCATTTTAACTTTAGTTTAGTGCATGGTGATAGACCTGGTCAAGTTTTAGTTTTCAGGATGCAGAGAGCCAGGTTTTTGAGCACTATTTGTTAAAGAGGCTATCTTTCTTCCAGTAAACATGTTCAGGCCCTTTGTTGAAGATAAGGTGGCTGACTATGTTTGTATTTCCTTCTGCATTTTCTACTCTATTCCCCTGATACTCAGGTGTATGTATATGAATATATATATATATATATATATATATATATATATATATATATATTTTTTTTTTTTTTTCCAATACAACATTGATTTTATCATGGTAGCTCTGTAGTATAACTTAAGGTCAGGAATTGTAATGTGTCCTACCTTATCTTTGTTGCCCAGGATTATCTTTGCTGTTGTAGGTCTTTTCTGGTTCCAAATAAATCTTAGGAATGATTTCTCCAGGTCTGTGAGGCATGTTGATTGTATTTTGATAGGGATTGAAATAAATCTGTACAACAATTTAGGGAGTATTGCCGTCTCCACAATTTTGGTTCTTCCTGTTAGGAACAGGGAATATCTTTCCATTTTCTGAAATCCTCTAGGATCTGCATTTTAAGAGTACTGTTGTTTTCACTGAATAGATCTTTTACTTCATTAGTTAGGTTAATTCCTAAGAATTTCATTTTTTTTTTTTTTTGGTGCTATTGTAAAAGGCATCGTTTCTCTAATTTCTCTCTCATGTGTTTGTTAACTGTGTAGAGGAGTGGCACTGACTTTTGTGTGTTAACTTTGTAACCTGCTATGCTACTGAATTTGTGTATTAGCTCTAGTAACTTCTTGGTGGAGTTTTTTGTGTCTTCCAAATACATTATCATCTCATCTGCAAATAATGGTAGTTTAACTTCTTCTTTACCTATTCTTATTCCTTTTATTTCTCTCTCTTGTTTAATGGATATAGCTAATGATTCCAGAACTACATTGACTAGGAGTGGCAATAGAAGACATCCTTGTCTTGTACCAGATCTGAGAGTAAAAGACTTCAGCTTCCCCCATCTAGAATTATGTTTGTCAATGAATTTTGTTCATTGGATTGTCATAGATGGCTTTTATCAGATTGAAGTAGAGGCCTTCTAGTCCAGTTTTCTGTAGGATTTTGAATATGAATGAATTTTAGATTTTATCAAAAGCCTTTTTGGCAGCAATTGAGATGATTATGTGATTTTTGGCTTTGATTCTATTGATATAGTGTATTACATTTATAGATTTCCATATATTAAACCATATTCGAACACCTGGGATGAATCCTACCTGGTCATGGTGTATAATCTTCTTGATGATTTGCTGTATTCTATCTATGTTCGCGAGAGAAATTGGCCTGCAGTTCTCTTTTTTGTTGCAACTTTCTCTGGTTTTTGTATCAGTGTTATACTTGCATCAAGGAATGATTTTGGGAGGATCATTTCCTTTTGAATTTCATTGAAGAGTTTGAGAAGTATTGGGATTATATATTCCATAAATTTCTTCTAGAATTCAGTAGTGAATCCATCAGGACCTGGACTTTTCTTTGTCAATAGACTTTATTACATTTTGTATTTCGTTGGCTGTTATTGGGTTATTGAGAGTTCTTATGTCTTCTTGATTCAGTTTTGGTAGTTTGTACCTTTCTAGGAATCTGTCCATTTCATCTGTGTCTTCATTTCTGTAAGAGTAAATATTCTCAAAGTAGCTATTAATGATCCTCTGAATCTCTGCTAGGTCTGTAGTAATGTCGCCCTTTTTATTCCTTATTGCTTGAATTTGAGTTCTTTCTTTCCTCTTTTTGATGAGATAAGCTAGGGGCTTATCAATTTTATTTAATGTTTCAAACAGCCAGCTTTTGATTCATTAGTATTGTTTTCTTTCTCTCAATTGAATTAATTTCTGCTCAAATCTTTACAATTTCTTCCTGTCTTTGGGCTTTGGGATACCTTTGCTCTTCCCTTTCTAGTTGGTTTAGGTGCTGCATAAGAATATTTATTTGTTCCTGTTCTGTTTTCTGAACATATGAATTCAGAGCTATAAATTTCCCTCTAAGAACTACTTTCATTGCATCCCATAAACTGCAATAGGTTGTGTTTGAATTTTCATTAAATTGTAAATATTGTTTAATTTCATCTGTAACCCACTGGTTGCTGCGAATAGTTTTGCTTAATTTCGATGTAGTTTGGGGGTTCTTGTGATTTTTTTGTCATTTATTTCCAGTTTCTTTGCACTGTGGTCTGATAATATGTGTGGAATAATTTATGTTTTCTTGCATATACTTAAGCATGACCTATGTATTAGTATGTGATCTATTTTGGATAATGTCCCATGTGCAGCTGAAAAAAATGTACATTCAGAAGTGGTTGGATGGAACACTCTTTGTATGTCCACTAAATCCAGTTGTTCCAAGACCTGGTTCAGTTTTGCTACCTCTTTGCTAATTTTTTTATTCTTGACCTATGTTTGTGGCATAAAGGGATGTTAATGTCTCCTGTTAAGATTGTGGTATTGTATAGTAGATTTTTCATGTCCATTAAGATTTGTCTTATATAACTTGGTATTCCTCTGTTGGGTCAATCATATTTTTGATTGTTATCTGTTCATCTTCAATTTTGCCCCTAACCGGTATATAGTGACCTTCACATTGCATTTGATCAATCTTGGTTTGAAGTTTATACTGTCTGCAAACAGAATTTCTACCCATTTTTTTTAGCTGCTGTGGCGTGCGATATTGTTTCCCATCCTTTCACTTTTAGCCTATGAGATTCTTATGAGTTAAGTGTGCTTCTTATATATAGCATGCTGTTAGATTTTGCTTCCTTATCCACTCTACAGTCTATTCCTTTTCACTGGAGTATTGAGTCCATTTACATTGATGGTTATAATTGAAATGTATTGACTAATGAGTGACATGTATTTTACTTACTACTATTTATTCTTTTTTCTCCAGTTTTTTTGGTTGCCCTATTTCGTGGGTTCTTTCTGGTCTGATTTGTAGATTTTTGGTCATTTAGGTTCCTCTCTAAAATATTTTGTAGTTGTCTGTAAGGTTAGCTTTGACATCATAAATTTCTTTAGTTGTTGCTTGTCATGGAAGTATTTCACTTCTCTCTCATTCTTGAAAGAGAGTTTTGCAAGGTATAGCAATCTGGGCTGAAATTTGCTTTCATGGAGGACTTAAAGAATTATGCTCCATGCTCTTCTTGACTTCATGGTTTGGGAAGAAAAATCTGCAGTTACTCTGATGGGTTTTCCTTTAAATGTGATCTGTTTTTCTCTAGTGGCTTTTAGTATACTATTCTTCTGCTGGATTTCTAGGATCTTGAGTATTATATGTCTGGCTGTGTTTTTAGTCAGATTGATGTTATTTGGAGTTCTGTTTGCTTCAGTTACCTGAGTGTTCAATTGTTTTGTCATATTTGGGAAGTTTTCTGCTATTACTTCTGTCTATATTCTTTTTATATCATTTGTATTGCCTCCTTTCCTTTTGATGCCTATTAATTTTACATTGTTGATCTTTGCATCATCTTGTAGACGTTGAATTATTTTTCCTTCATCCTAGTTGTTTTTAACATGTTCTTTCATACTTTTTCACTAGCTGCAACTATGTATTCAAGATCTGAAACTCTATTTTTACTTTCGTTCATAAGGTGTTGCCAGCTTGTGATTGAGATTTTATTTTCTTGTGTATCTCTTTGAAACTCTGTCATGTGACCTATTTCTTTCCTATATTGCTCATTCAAGGATTCCATCAGTTTTCTATTCTCTTCCAATTTTTTTAATCAATGTCTTCTTCCGAGGCATTTATTAAGTCTTTCTTTATAGTTATCCTTTCATTTTCTACTTCAGAGATTATTTCTGCTCCCATTTTCCTCTACCTTTTTGCAGTTGTTCCTTTACTGCAGATGCTATTAATTTAGAGATGTCTCATTTTACCTGAGAGTCTTTTTCTGATCTGATTCCCTCTATACTTTTCTGCAGCTGTACTTTCACTTCAGATTCTAGTAATTCAAAGATTTCTTTTTTTTACCTCAGAAGTTATCTCTAATCCGAATTCCTCCATATGTTTCTATCTTTGTTTGTTTACTTCAGATGCTACTAATTCAGAGATTTCAGCTGCATGATTCCCACTTTCTTCTATGATAGTGTCTTCTGTATTTGTTCTGGATTGGCTCTGGACCTGAGATTGCATTTTGCTCCTTGTCTGTAACATTCTGTGTAACAGTGATCTCTGACCTTTGGTGCAGAACTTTGGCGAAATTTGGCTCCGGATCTACCAAGTTTTATCTTGTCCAGATTTGTCTGTCTGGGTCTGGCTGCTGCGCTCAGCTTCTTCTTACTGTAGCTTTTGGATGAGAGGCCACTGTGCTTCTCTGGCAAGATGCTCAGCTCCTGGGTTAGCTGGTAGGGTCTGACCCCAGCCTCTCTGCAGGGACTTTTGCTGCAGGGGTGCACAGCAGATGCTGGACGTGGGTTCTTGAGAGTTACAAGTTCTGATGGCATAATGATGCATGCCTAGTGTTCCTGCCTACATGCCCACCAGTCACAAGCTGTGGTTGGGGCAGACTTCCGGTGGCAGTTCCAGGGTACAGGCCAAGAGGTCCCACTTGCACACTCGCTAGTCAGTCTGTCAGTCTGTCAGGGCTGCTGAGGGCGTGTGCTGAGTTCTGACGGCGAGGTGGGAACCTGCAGGCAGAAAGGTCCCATCTGTGTGCCTGCTGATTGGTTTTCAGGACCCTATGTGCAGGGGATGAATTCCAGTGGAGGTGCACAGGGGCTGCAGGCCAAGAGGTCCTACGTGTGCACCTGTCAGTTGATTTGTAGGTCATTGTGGCTGCTGTGGGCTGTGGCTGAGTTCCTGTGTAAGTGCAGGAGGCTGCAGGCCTAGCAGTCCTTCCTGGGCACCCACCAGCTAGTCTGTCAGTTGGGTCTGCTGCGCATGGTGGCTGAGGTCTGGTGGAAATGTGGGGGGCCGCAGGTCAAGAGATCCTTCCTGAGCATCTGCCGTTTGCTCTGTTCAATCTTTGCTTTTCTTACAGAAACCAAATAGTCTATTTTTTCCCCTAAGGATTTGTCTTTCCTCTTCTAGCTCTTCATGAAAATCAAGTGATATGTACTTAGGCTTGTTTGTTTGTGGGTTTTTCTTTGGTTTGAGTTTTGGTATGTGTGTTCTTAGAAATTCAACACAGGGCATTAATACATGATAAACCCTTTAAATGGGGTCTTTAAGTGTTTAAGTTTCCTAGACTGGGCTTCAATTTGTGATGCTCCTGCCTCAGTACTGGAGTTAGCCATGTGTTTTACCACACAATCCTGATACATACTTTTGTTGTGTAAGATTTCTTACAGCCCTGTACCTTTGAGATTTCAACATTTGTTGCATTCTTATTTACTGTTGAATAGTACTCAATTGTATGAATAAGCCACCAGTTATCTAGTCTCCGTTTAGTGGGCATCTGAGGTGTTTCTAGTTTGGAGCTATTATGAATAATTGCTATGGACACTCTTGTATATTTTCGTGTGTGAGTTTGAACATATGTTTTCTTTTCTTTTGAGTAAATTCAGGATAAATATAGGCTTGGTTTTACACAAACTGACAGACCTATATTCAAAGTGCATCTTCCACTATTTATTTCTAAAGATAATGTAAAAAATCTCAGGCTGGGCTTTAATCTCACCACATGTGTTATCAGTATCTTTTAATATTAATCATCTTGGTAGATGTAAGAGGTTTTCAATGAAATCTTTGTTTCCAGATTCTTTTTCCCTTTCTTTCTTTTCATAATCTACTATAGACCATAGAAAATGCTTCTTTAAAAAAGATAAAAATAAGAAAAGCAGAAAAAAAAAAAACCAGTTTCAGTGTATCATTCTGGTTTTAAAATTTCAAATTTGATGTCAGGCCAAATAGCTCAGTGAATGGAAAAAGAGCTTGCAAGCAGATGCAGAGACCAGCGGTTCAGTCTTGAGACTTGCCACGCTAACCCCAATCCCAGGGCAGGCTGAGACAGCAATTGAGACTGGTGGCAAGTGCCTGTAATCTCAGCTGTTGGGGAGCTGTAAACAAGCGGATCACTAAGAGTCAGATCTAGTAGTGAGACCCTGAACAACCTGCCAACCCTTCCCTAAAAGACAAAAACAAAATGAAAAACAACAACAAAAAACATTGGTGAAATAAAATGAAGTTAACACAATATCGCATGTATATGGCTTGGAAAAATAGTTTTTTCCTAAATATCATACTACCAAAGCAATCTACAGATACAATTAAATCCTACCAAAATAATACCTTCTTTGCAAATTAGGGGAAAATTCTAAAGTTCATGTGGAATTACAAAAACTCCAACTAGCCAAAACAGTCTCAACCAAAAATAAAAGCAAAGCCAGAATTATTTGCCTCTTAATTTCACTACAAAGGTCGAGTAACCAATATATTCTAATTATATAAAAAGAGACATACAAATTTATAGGCTAGATAGATGAGTCAAAATGAAATATAAATCATCAACGGTACATCAATTTGTTTTATAAAATTCTGAACAAACAATGGGGAATGAATATTTTCTTCAATTAAATTGTTTGCACTAGATATGCATATGTAGAATAATGAAACTGAATCCTGTCTCACCTTTTATGTAATACAAAGTGATTAACAAGTCAGCATAAGTCCTGAAATATGAATAGTTGATGTTTAGATGTATTTAGACATACAATCCCAATAGTTGCATTATAGATCTGTCATAGTCAAGATAGCTACTGGAATAAAGCTTAAACAAGCTGTATGGCTTTGATCTGGGCAATGATTTCTTGAATGTAATCCAAAAACACAATCGCTGAAGCAAAACTTGACAAATGTGACTGCATCAGGCCAAAATGCTCAGAACCCATGAAACAAAGGATTTGAAGATGTAATCTACACTTTGAGAGAAAATGTTACAAATTATTTATGAAATAAAGGGCTAGTATCCAAAATGTACAAAGCATAAAACAGTGCACTATATAACTTGAAACTGTTACATAACTTCAAAATACATAACATACAAAAATGGATAAAGGACTTGAACAGAAATATTTCAGAAGATATGCAAATAAATGCACAAGAGATAAATGAAAAAAAAAAATGTTGATTTTCTCACCCAGGAAGGTGTTAATTGAAGCCATGAGGGGTGATCTCCTCACACTTTGTTAAATTGGCTGTTATCAAAAAAGTGAAAGGTGTCAGTAGGAAGGTAGAGAAAAGGAAACATTAATTTATCATTCAATAGACTGTCAATGGCACTGCAAGTTAGTGCATCTACTTGTTTACTGTGGATTGTCTTCATAGAAACTAAAAATGCACTTACCATATATATTAATCTTACTTCTGGGCCTCTATCTGAAAGAATTGAAATCAGTAAATCTGCGGTCCTACATCCCTTGCAAAATTAAGCCCACTAATTGAGATGTAGATATATGATAGCCGAGATATTTACCTGTTCATTAGTGGATGAATGGATATGGAATGTGTGATACATACAGCATACTAAGCCTTGAAAGATACAGAAAATTTTCCCTAGACAATATCTAGTCTTTCAGTCCTTTTATGTACCCAAAATGAGTGATGATGTTCATTATTCAGTTGACTACTTTCAAGTACTTCTCCTTTTTTTTGACTTTTATGCTTCTTATGTTTTCTTATTGTATTTAATGACATTTCTTTGTTCAAATCCGTGATTACAGGAAAACTTCTCGTCTGGGGATTGTAGAGATGCTGATATGAACCTTTATTTTGGTTGTGTGATAGAGTTTTATCATGCCCTCTGATTGCAGAGCAGTGCAGCACAGAGCAACAACTCAAGTCCAATCTCACTTTGTATTAAATTCAGGTTCTCTGACTTAGGATATCCACTTTAGGTCACACCCATAATTTCAGAAGTACTAAAACACATAATCCCAGTGGATCATGAGTCAAGTCTCAAACTCTAGAAGTCCCTGCCCCATGATTGCATGGAGATTTGGGAGGACAACTAGACACAAACCATAACAATAACACATGTTCTTCAATTCCAAGAGATAGCCTCACTCCAGCAAGGCAAATTAAAATAGGTTTAATTTGCTGAACAGAAACTACTAGAAGGTAAGGGAGAAACTGAAATAATTCCAGCATTCCTTCTTACAGAAGAAGACTGTTCTGGTTGGTCTTCCACCAAAGTAGGATGGCCTTTCACAACCTTTTCCTAATCCTCCAGCTCTCCTTAGATAAGTCAGATTGTGAACCAAGGATGCAGATATTCTTTCCATGTTGCACCTCTGCCAGACAAGTCATATTAGAGAGAAGACTACTTGTGCCCAGCTGATGCATTTCATGAGACTATTAATGTGTAAGGAGCTGATGTGTGGGTCATAATAAGACTGCTACATTTACTTTTTGTCTTCTCTACAAAACCAGATACCAAGCCAGGTGTGGTGGCACACCCCTATAATCTCAGCACTTGGCAGGCTGAGGCAGGAAGATCGGTGTGAGTTTGAGACCAGCCTGGGCCACAAAAGTGAGCCCAAAGCCAGCCTGAACTGCATAGCGAGACCCTGTCTCAAAAAGACCAAAAAAAAAAAAAAAAACCCAAAAACAAAAATAAAGAAACAAAAAATTAGATACTATTCTTCATTTTGTAAAAGTACTAGGTAGTATAATTTAACTTTATATATTCAGGAAGAGATAGTATATCAATGTTTAACCAGATGAATGACTGTGGGATCCAGTTTCCAAAGATAATTCTGGGGTATTTCATCCAACCTATTTGCAAGCTACCCTTTCCATAAGAAGTTGTGGTCATGTGCTGGGCTGGACTTGTCACTGTTTTGGTTGCTAGAAGGAAGGGACACTCTGGGATTTGTGGAATGAGGACTATGAGAAGTCTGCTATGCAACTTCCATTTGCTTCTTCTGAGATCACTGATCTTCCCACAAGTAAAATGTAGGTAGATCTTATGAGGACAGGAGGAGTGAGATGGGAACAAGCATGTGGCCACTACCTATATTTGACTGTAAATGTGAAGGCTCCAAGCAAAGCTGGCAGAGGAAGTGCTTATCTGGCTCAAACCAACCTAACAGAATCTGAGATGCCACACAAAGTTGGTGTTGTAAGTTCCCGTGAGGGCGAATGCTGTGCTATAGAACAAAACACAACTGAAACAATGATGTCCCTGACTCTTACTTCTGCTAGAATGTACCAAATTTCAATTTCTTTTTTCACCCCATCAAATGGTCTTTCTCTGCTAAGGCTAACAAGCACGGCCAACCTTTGCCACACTCCTAGCATTGACCTCACACTGAATGGCAACTCATTTATCCTAAAGCAAATCACACAAAAAACCTCACTCCTTGTACAAGGGACAAAGCAAACCACAATATTCCCTTGCTTTCAGGGGTAAAAGAAAGTAAGTTAATGTTTATTCTAATTACAGTATCAAACAAAGTCATGTAAACAAAATAGTGAGGACATAAAAGGTAGCCAGGATAACCTTATCGCTTTTGTTTGACATTTCTGTGCCAGAATTAAAATGATAGTACAGTATGGCTACAACTTTTATTACTTTTAATGAAAAGAAATAGCAATGGGATGGTTTCACAATAGGTTTGGTCCCAATAACTAATACATTACGTATCATTTTCTTTGTAATATTTGTTCAGAGTACAAGATGCAGATTTGTTATCTTGTATAAACAATATTAGTATAAATCTTTCTTCTCATTCAACTAAGAGAAAGTAGTTGTATGTATAGTCCAATAGTCCATAATAGTAGCAGGTTATTAGCAGAACTGGCAATGTTAGAAGCTGTTGACTTGAGCCTCTTACAGCTCAGTATATTAATATGGCTTTACTTTTTATAGCTCAGGGTTAGACTTTTCTGCTGGTTGCTTAAGACCAAGGTAAATCAAACCTATCTAACAAAAAATATAACTTTTGTATCTGACAAGATCATTCTATTGTGGAGCCATAGGAAGCCAGGAAATTGATCAAGTGTTTGTAGATGGGAGTAGGCCTCAGTGCCTAAAGCAAACACTCTACCCCAGTGCTAAGAAAAAACATCCTCTCTGGTTTAGGCCAGCTATTAGTCTCTAAGAAACCTTGTGGATGTGATACAAACTTTGCAAAATTATAAAGGATCGTTTTTGTGTGTGTTGAATTAGTCTTGCCCATCATACAGACTAGCAACCACCTAGCCCAGATTTTTGTCTTCTTGTCTATCTTTCTCATTCTTACTGCCATGTCTCTGGGGTAGAAGCATTTGCAGTAAGACCCACAGGTCCCTACACAGGATTTACCCTGAAACTATGTAGATTGTTTGACAGTGTCAGCCCTCTGAATAATCAGCTTTGTACAACTTTATGATCATGTGGTACAATATTCAACTTTCATAACACAGATCTCATAAATAAAATGGATTAAAAATCAAATAATTTCTGGAGTTAATGGTTGCTTTTAATAAAGTTTTACATATTGCCCCACATAAGATCTACATTAATTGCTAGAAAGACTCAATGTGTGCACAAAAATATTCTGACCACACATTCAGGAGGCTGAGGCAGGAGGATGGCAAGTTTGAAGGTGAGCCTGGGCTATGTAGAGAGACCCTATCTCAAAATGAAGTTAAAAAAAGGAACTAAAAAATAATTTGGAACTATCAGGGTTTTCAGTGATACAGGATTGAAAGTCAAAGTTCCTTGCACAAATTCTCTCTTCATTCAGCATGTTAAGATATGTTGCCTTATAGTTGTGGTGTACATGAATATAGACAAGTGACAGTTTTCTGCATATTATTTTAAAGATTAAGAGATATCCCTGTACAAAAAGACAAAACAAATGGTGAAAGACCATTCACAGGATGCAGGATATCTAACAGTTCCCTAAATCTAGCTCTGCCACTAACCAAGAGTATGTAGTATCCTGCTTGACTTCTCTATAAGTATTTCAGTGAGAAGGTTTGTGCATTATATTTTTTTTTGTCTTTTTGAGACAGGGTCTTGCTATGCAGTTCAGGCTGGCCTTGAGCTCACTTTTGTAGCCCAGGCTGGTCTCAAACTCGCACCAATCCTCCTGCCTCAGCCTCCCGAGTGCTGGGATTACAGGCGTGAGCCACCACGCCCGGCTGGTTTGTGCATTATATTTTATTTACTCATTGATTCCATGAATTTTTTGAGTCTCTATAATGTCATGAGAATAAGAAGAACACACAGTTATTGGTGTTATTGAAATGGTAGCATTTTACAGGACACAAAAGTGTGCAATAGATATATTCTAGAATACTCTTTAATTCTGAAGCTATAATTTTGATTTCTCTTGATGTTCCATCACTAAATGAAACTCAATATGAAAATATAAGATCCATATTAACTTTGTCTCTGATATCAACTTGCAGTTATGAAAGATCAACACCCTTCAAAGAGTACTTGTTCTAGTAACATAATACCACAGCTATATAGTCTTTTACTTCTTAGGTCAATGTTTCATGAGCTGTAATACAACCACCAGAAAAAGATTTATTTCCTTGCAACACTGCTGACTTGCAGAATGGCCTCCAGACAGATGTTTTAGAACTGCACAGGTGAACTGGAGCCCTTTAATGATACCAGAGTTCTCCGTGTTGTACTTTTCCTCTAGAAAATCATTTTCCTATTTTTGTCATGGAATTTGAAGGAAATCCTAACTTGAGAATTTATGAGGAGTCCAAGGAGACTTGGAAAGTGTTTGTCATATTCTCAGGGATTTGTGCTGGGGTTTGGAGATTACCTACTTGAAAAATTTCCAGGAGGTGTGTTTAGAAAAGTGAAGTAAAATATTTACTCCAGTCATACTAAATGAGAAGTTTTGAGACTGACTGTGGGAGTCTACTTTCAGCAAACTCTTCGGGTTGATTCTTATATATTTGCAAAAGTTCTGAGCCATATTTTCTAGTCCTGATGCCTTATTCTGCATGTGAGAAAACTGAGTCCTGGAGATTTTAAATTTATCATTAAGCAATTTAGCACATTTTCCTAAGCCCAAGAAAGAGAAATCATACTTTTGAATAGATTCTACAGTGGAAAAGACAAAAAGGGAAAAAAATGTATAAGGGAGACAAAGGAAATTTCTCACAGCTTGTTTTTCTTTGTTTTGATTTACAGCAGTTCTACTCGTTCCTTTCCATTCTCCTTGGAAAGTTCCTTCAGCCATTTCCTATCCGGCAGGAATATTAAATGCTGTTGACCTAATGTCAGCTTCTAGTCATTTGACAAGTCAGACATGTAAGTCTTTTCTCAGCAGATGTCACCTGCTCAAGCTGTAAGAACAATCAAAATGGTGCAGAAGGGGGAAAATCAGTTTGTACAAATAAGTGAATAAAATCACCTATCTCAGGAGGGACAAACTATTCATTTAAGACTATGCTGGCACTATTACTGTTAGTTCTCAACTATCCAATGTAAGGAAGATAATTTACACTTTTTGAAACAGGTATGGTGTCTTTAAACATTGATTTAAGAAATCATACTCTATGGCACATAAACTCCTTATGTTTGTCTTCTGTACTGCTCTTATTTGTAATTAACGTGGAAGCTATGTATACTTTACAAAAGAGGCACACTATTGACATTTGATGACTAAGCCATAAACAATGCTTTTGCTCACAGATATTTTGAATAGATATTGAACATATAAATGAAAAATGATTGTAATATTGCTAATGTGTTTAGTCTTCATGCTACTTTTAATAAAACAAGGGATATTTTATAGGTATATATGTAGAAATTTAGCAATCATAAATTACTTCATTTTTAGGAAAATCTAATTTTAAAAGTGTCATTGTTTGGTAAATAACCTCCTCAGAATGGAATGCCAGTTATTTATGATACTTCCTTCCATGGTAACAAAGAAAATAGAAATATATTTTTAAATTAGCTCAGGGGCAACTGTAACTTAGAAAAAGACTACATGTAAATTAATCAGCCTTGTATTAGGATTTCATGTAACACTGCTTGTAGAAATTAGTTTATTTCATGTTCAATTATCGGTGAATCTTTAACTTGTCAAAAACTGCAAGCTTGTAAATATGTATATATGAAGAAATTTTATTCAATTAAGCCTCATAATGCTTTAGGTATTTTATTGTTGGCAGCAAGCGATCTTTTGAACATGTTGCTTCCTGTACCCACAGGCTAATCCTCAAGTTGTAAATACCTTACTCACATTAGTGCATAATTGTGAAATAAATCCTAGGACATTAATTAGGTAAATGTGTATTACTTCCTGCATAACACAGATTTTTACTGACCTATTTTTTTCAAATGTAAAATGAAATTAGGCCTTTTATATCTTTTTTAATGTAAATATATGAAGAGATATGATTATAAATAGGATTACTTTCAGTGCAGAGAGAACAAGGCACGGTTTTTAAAAATGATTATAATGATTTAACATGCTTAACATTATGACTTCTTATAAATATTTATATTTCAAGATAAACTTATGCAGAAGTGTTTATCTCCCATGAATGTGTATATCTTTGCAACTAATAAATCAATACGCAATCTTTCTATGCTAATTATTTGAGCATAAAATTTAATAACACACTGCTGAGGATATTGAACCATGAGCCTTAATTAAATGTAGGAAGAGATTTGGCACCAATGGTACAAAAACAATAATTATGTTATGACCCTTATAAAAATTGTTATTGGCACTTACATTTATTGAAGGACACATTTCCAGCAGTGTGCTAAATACTTCAAAGCATTTTTGTTTTGCTTCCTTTAACTTCACAGCAGTCATACAAGTTAACTATGTCACAGATTAAACAATTGTGCTTACAGAGTTGAAAATAGCAGATTAACTCCAAGGGATTTAAATAATATAAGGCAAACCTATAATTTGAAAGTGAGCCTGGTTCCAAATTTCATAGAAAGATATAAATTTAAAATTTAGGCACTAACTTTTTTTTTGTTTTGTTTTTTTGAGACAGGGTCTCGTCATACATTTCAGGCTGACACTGAGCTCACTTTTGAAGCCCAGGCTGGTCTCAAACTTTCACTGATCCTCCTGCCTCAGCCTCCCAAGTGCTGGGATTACAGGTGTGCACCACCACGCCCAGCCTAGGTACTAACTTTTAAAGTGATGAATTTGAAAAATAATCCTCAATTCTATTTGTAGGTGTTGTAGAAAGGAAAGGTCTTACTTGTACCGATGGGAGCTATATTGATTGTGAAAGTGAGATATAAAGGCAATAATAGCATCATAGTCAGGTAACATTGTAACAAGGATTGGAACAGTGTTTTCGTATACATTCTGGAGGCTAAAAAATAAAAATTTCTTCATTATTATATAGTAGAGGTACAACTTTCAATACAAAGCTAAGCTTTAAGTGCCTTAATTTCATTTCCTTAAAATAGATAAATTGAAACTATGAACTTCAGAATTGTGGGTGATTGAGCTAGCATATCAACTTCAATGTCAGCACACGGTACATGGAACATATATGTGAGGTAGTGTTCCATTGCATGGACCCTTCGCAATCTTTTTTTGTATTTTAAGAAAAGGTCTTCAGGGTGTTCAGGGTCTCACTACTAGATCCAACTCATAGTGATCTGCCTCTGTACAGTCTCCCAAGAGCTGGAATTAGAGGTGCGCACCGCCACACCAAACCTCAATTTTACATGGCAGGCCCAAGGATTGAACCCCCACCTTTGCAGTTGCTGACCATGACATGATGAGTTGAACGTCAGAAATCAAGTTAGAGGAAGAAGGTAAAGGAAATTTTTAGTTTAAAAAAAATCTGTAAGTTTAGCTGATTAATGGGAAAAAAAGAGAAAAGAAAATGATTCACATCAGTAATATAAACAGCTCATTATGGCATTAATATTTAAACTGCTGTAAATAATTTATTCAGTAATTATTGCATGTGGTGCATAATATTAAAAGTATGAAATTTTAAATAAGACAAAATGTAGTATTTTGGTCTTGTTAAGGGTATAGTCCAGATTCTTATCAATGATGAAATTAGACTCAAGTCAACAATTATTCCTTAAAAAGGTTATGAAAATGAGTTTTATTGGAGTCTCTAGTATCTATAAAATATAATGCTTCATGAAGTTGCTTATTACTGTACCAGAGAAACAGCTCCTGCATGAGCTTGTTGGCGAATGTGGCATAAGCCACATAAGCATAAGTCACCCTGTAGATGTAAGAGAGTGAGGAAAAAGTGTTATATCCACAGATGTAGATTTACACTTGATCTTAGCCAAAAGGCTGAGAAGTGATACATTTAGTCAAACAACTGATGTGATTATAAAATTAAAGGATTATAAGGGGTAAAACAAGATGCCTAGAATGTTCTTTTACTTTCCATAACATCTCTAACTTCTCTCATGGTTCTTATATAATAAAGTTAGATGGTAAGTACATTCATTTCAATGTTTTATACAGAAAAATTAAGCTGCTTAAGTGGAACCCTTGAAACCTTGAGTGGTTAAAATCTTTTCGAAATTTGTTGGTTGTCTTTTCACTGGATTGGTAATTCCTTTTGATGTGCAAAAACTTCTTAGCTGGAGGAGGTCCCATTTATTGATGCTTTCAAGTGTTAAATATGCATTTTGATTTCTGTCGATGAACACTTTGCCTACCCTGATGTCTTCAAAATTTCTTCCAACTTTCTCTTTCAGGAGATTTATTGTTTCTGTTTTAATATTTAGATCTCTAATCCATTTCCATTTTACTTTAGTGCATGGTGATAGATCTGGGCAGCGTTTTAGTTTTAAGCAGGTAGAGAG
>PVJA010008763.1:23804-63196 GCA_004027025.1 Myocastor coypus
TTTTTTTTTTTTTTTTTTTTTTTTTTTTTTACCAGTACCATGGTGATTTTATCACTGTAGCTTTGTTGTATAGTTTTAGGTTAGTAATTGTAATGCCTCCCACCTTGTCTTTGTTGCCCAGGATTACCTTTGTTATTCTAGGTATTTGCTGGCTCCAAATAAATTTTAGGAATGATTTCTTTACATCTGTTGCGTATGTTGGTGGTATCTTGATTGAGATTGCAATAAATCTGTATAACAATTTAGGGAGTATAGCCATCTTCACAATGTTGTTTCTTCCTATCCAGGAGCAAGGAATATCTTTCCATTTTTTGAAATCCTCATGATGTTTTTTTTTTTAAAGAGTGCTATAGTTTTCAATGAATAGATCTTTTATTTCTTTAGTGAAATTAGCTCCTAGGTATTTCATTTTCCATGGTGCTATTGTAAAAGGTGCTAATTTTAAGGTTTATTCTGTGTCTTAGACTTACAGTCTACTTATAAGACATTATATGATATTTTCTCCATGTATTAGAAACTTTAAAAAGTATATTTCCTGTGAACACTCAGAAGAACATGAGTACCTACTTTTCAAATCTTGAGTTCTAAAGGATGAAAAACACAGAAGAAATAAATGGATTCTTAGGTATGTAAGAATTATCAAAGTTAACTCACAAATTCTCAACCAGTATCAGTTAATGAGATTGAAAATTAATTAAAAAGTTACTAATGAAGAAAAGTCTAGGTCTTCATAGATTTATTTCTGAATTCTACATAAAATTTAAAGATTTATTGACAATAATCTCCAAATTCTTTAATGAAATTCCAATAGAGGAAATACTCCTCAACTCATTCACAAAGACAAGTGTCATCCTCATAGCAAAACCAGAAAAAGATGCAATGAATAAAGAGAACAGGGCCTGGCGGGATGGCTCAGTGGTCTAAAGCGCCTGCTTGGGAAAGCTTGGGCGGCTTCAGGGACCGCGGTTCTATCTCTGGCACCATATGCTGCACCAGCCCTGCCCTGGGGCAGGCTGAGCCAACCATAAAAATGAGTGAATAAACAAATAAAGGCTCTGAAACAAGAAAAATAAATAAATAAATAAATAAATAAATACATAAATCTTTACAAGAAAGAAAGAAAGAATGAAAGCGAGCTACTGGCAAATCTCCCTAATGAACATACATGGAGAAATCAATAAGATACTAGAAAACATAATTCACCAAATCATTAAGGAGATTATATACCATGACCAGCTGCTCCTTATCCCAGGAATGCAAGAATGGTTCAAAATTTGCAAACCAATAAATGTGATATACTATATAAACAGAGCTCAAGACAGAAATCATATGATCATCTCAATAGATACAGAAAAAGATTTCGGTAACGTGCAGCACTCATTCAGAATAACAACCCCACACACAAGCAGAATACATCATCTGTATCTCAATACGATAAAAGCCATATATAGAGATATATAGCTAGCATGTTACTATATTTTATTTATAAAGAGAATACAAAAAATAACAAAAACTGCCATTGAAAATTATATAATTTCTATATAAATTACTATTTAGATCTATTATTATATAATTATCAACATTATATCTATTATTATGTAATATATAAAATATCTATTAATTTATATAATTTAATTTCATTAAACCAAATGATAGGAATTGAACAATGGTTGTTATATTGTACACTGTTGTATTCAAAATAGTTGCTCACATTACCAGATATAATCATGTAAAAATAGTTAAAATATTATAAGAAATTTAAAATGAGAGACAGAAAAAATAAGCATTAGCTGCTCTTTTCAACAGGCCAGAAGAAAACAGCAGTACAATTATCCAGGCTATCTTGTGTGTATACATACATCTTTCTTTCTTTCTTTCTTTCTTTCTTTCTTTCTTTCTTTTCTTTCTTTACCTCTTTCTTCCTTCCTTCCTTTCTTCCTTTCTTCTTTCCTTTCTTTCTTTACTCATTTTCCTTATCCCATTTGTTCTTCCCTTTGAATTTTCTTTACATTTCACAGTGTCTATTGATCTATTGGAACTTATTCTTTCAGTTCTTACTCTAGGGAGATAACATAAGATTTCCACAGGTGGGTCTGACTGATTTCACCTATAAGCATGTTATCTCGTTGCATCCACTTACCTATAAAAATCAAGTTTATCTGTATAGCTGAGTAAACTCCATTGTATAAAAATTCCATGTCTTTTTTTTAATCTATTCCTCAGTTGATGGACTTTATACAAAGTGGACAAAAACTGATAGTTTTCATTCTGAACTCAGGAATAAGTCAAGGATGTTCACTTTTGCCATTCATATTCAACATAGTTCTGGAAACATCAGAAATTGCCAGAGTAGTTAGACAAGAGAGAGCAATAAAAAGAATAAGAAGATAAAGGAAGAAGTTATCATTATCCACAGATGATATGATACTCTAGATAGAAGACCAAAACACACCATCAAAGATTCCTATAGTTAGTAGCCAAATTAAGATGTGTGGTTGGGCACAAAGTCAATACTCAAAAATTGAAAGCATCCTTGTAAAGAAAGAACAAATTCATTGAGAAAGAAATGAGTGAAATCACACCTTCCATACAATAGCAAACAAAACAATGACACAGGAATCTATCTAAAACTGAAAGTATGAGAGCTACATACTGAAATTTATAGTACTCTGAAAAAGAGGTCAAAGAGGACATCAGCAAATACAGAGATAGCCCTTGATCATGCACTGTAACAACCAACTTACTCAAAATGGCCATACTGCCAAAACTGTTATATATTTTAAATACAATCCTGATCAAAGTACCATTCACATATTTCACAGATCTATAGAAATCATTTGAAAATTCCTTTGAATGCAGAAGAAATTTAAAATAGAAAAGGCAATCCTGGACAATGAGGACAAAGCAGGAAGCATTACAATCACTGACTTGAAAGTATACTACAAAATTCTACAAAATTCCTGGGATATATTTAGTGTGGTACTAGTAAAATCACTGAGATGAGGATCAATGAAAAAAATTACAAGTGGCAGACACAACAATAAACACACTCAGGCTTTTAACAAAGGGGTCAAATATGTTCACTGGATGAAAGGTATCTACTTTCACAAATGGTGCTGGAAAAACTGGCTCTCTATCTGCCAATGACTAAAATTAGACCCATGTCTATCACTGTACATTAAACTAAAGTGAAAATGGTTAAAAGATCTAAATATTAAAACAGAAACACTAAATCTACTGGAGGAGAAAACCGAACCAATGGAAGGGATCACACAAGGCTATAAAGACATAGGAATAGGCAGAAACTTCATGAGGGAAACCCAAACTCCACAGGTAACACTTCAAAGAATCAGCAACTGAGATCTCATCCTATTAAAATATTTTTTACCTCAAAAAAAAAAATCAACAGACTGAAAAGACAACACATTAACTAGGAAAAAACTTAGCTAACTATTCCTCAGAAGCCTTATATCTAGAGCATATAAAGGACTGACAAAATGAGACACCCCTAATTCAAAGACCCAATCTAAAATATGAGTATATGAGATGAATATGCACTTCTCAGAGGAAGAAATACAAATGAAAGACAAATAAATGGGAGAATGTTCAACATTATTGGTCATTTTAGAGATGGAAATCAAAAGAACATGGAATTTCTTCTTGCCCTAGTAAAAATGGCTGGTATGAAGAAATCAACCAACAATAAATTCTGGCAAGGTTATGGGGATAAAGAAACCGTTTCACACTATTGATGACAATGTAGACTGATGCAATCACTTTGTAAATCAGTGTAGATAGTCCTCAAAAGAACTCAGAAAAAAAAAAAAAATGAGCCGGGCGTGGTGGCGCACACCTGTAATCCCAGCACTTGGGAGGCGGAGGCAGGAGGATCGGTGCGAGTTCGAGACCAGCCTGGGCTACAAAAGTGAGCTCAAGGCCAGCCTCAACTGCATAGTGAGACCCTGTCTCAAAAAGACAAAAAAAAAAAAAGAACTCGGATTTGAGTGCCATTCAACCCAGCTATTTCCCTTCTGGGTATATTATTCGCAGAATAATTAAAAACTTCACATCACAGTGATATATGTGCACTCATGTTCACAGCAGCATAATGTATCTTAACGAAATCTTGGAAACAATCCAAATGCCCATCAACATAGGAATGGCTAAAATGCTCTATTTTTATACAATGGAATATTTCTCAGCTATAAAGGATATTTTTTATACATTTATAGGGCAATGAGTGCCATTTGAGTCCATACTCCATACGTTAAGTAAATCAATCTTGCAAATCTAAACATTTTATTGTCTCACTAGTATAAGAACCTGGAAGACTAAATAAGATTAAAAGGTACCATGACCATTGTGAAATGTGAAGAAATTGCTCAAAAGGAAATAGAAACTGCAGTGGGAGAAAGGACAAATGAAGGAAGGAAAAAGGAAAAATAAATAAATATGCGATAGTTACAATAGTTATACTATAGTTGTTATTAGCTCATTGAAAAGAAAAGTTTATGCTTGTATTGTTTGATTATTTTAATGCTTGTATAATGTAATATGAGCAACTTCGAAGATAATACTGAATATACTCACCATTGTTACTGTCCTATCTTGCTTTGAAATTTTACACCGTTGTTTTTATTATTTTTTATTATTTTTATTATTATTATCTTTAAAATTAAGAAATTGTAAGAATACTTTTACTTTCAATGAATATACAGTTCACCTGGAGAGGACCAAGAGAAAATAGGAAAATATGAAAAAGCTGCCTAAAATTAAACTTTTCTAAAACAAAGATGAAATACATGATCAATTATTGATTTTCATTAGCATTGCATAGAACATTTAATGAAAGTTTAATGTGATTTGATTTTTAGTAGACTATAGAGGAAGTCATTCTGGGTTGGTAAGAGTGAGTAAAATTATGGACAATGAAAAGGCTATGATATTTTCAGAAAATAATGAGCCAAAAAAAAAAAAAAAAAAAGTGAGAGCAGCAAAACAGTTCAGCAATACAATACCTATCTGGTAAGTACAAGGCCCTGAGTTCAATACCTGGTACTAAATAAGTACATAAATGAAGTCCACAAATTGAAATCAGTTTCTTTCAGCTCTAAGAATGTTGAGTTCATATTATACACTAATGTTGTACTAGATACTGGGGAGGACAATACAGATATCAGGAAGATATTTATTTTTTTCACAATGATCCATACACCTGAGATACACTAGAGAAAGTTTCCTTCTCTTATGTGTTTCTTAGGAGAAAAAGGGCACAATAATAGCCTCAAATAATCTCCTGATTTTTATATCCTTGTGTTACCCCTTCTGGCTCTCTAGCCTAGATTAAGGATTCCTTTGAAATGAGATACAATGGGATAGGATTTACTTTTTAAATTTGGACAACAAAAAGACTATGATTTATGCTTTGTTCACTCTTGCTCTCTCTAGGCAAACACATGCCATCAACTGCTATTCAGATGATCTGGGGAACTTGGAGTGCCTTCAGCATTGGAAGCATATGTAGACTGTAGCCTCAGGAGAGACCCTGGGCCAGAATAGAAATGAATATCATGAGTTTTATTATTAGAAGTTGCTAAAATTGGGAGGTAATTCATTTTGCAGTAATAAATGAGTGTCATTTGCAAAAATGGTATGGTAAGAGATCGGAGATGGAAGAGAGGGTTATAGAAGTCGCAGACAGAAGGGGAGCCCTTCCTGTTGTAGCCTTTGCAGAACCCTATCTGGATGAGATGGTATTAGAAGCATTCTATGTGAATGAGCCATGGTTAGTCAGCTGAATGGAGTACAAGTTAGGTTTTAGTCGCTGGGCATTTCATAAATAAGTGTCTGGAGATCCAGGAAGCCACACAGCCTGTTTCAGAAATAATCTTCATGTTTCAGTACTATTGGAAGCTAAGTTGTTAAGTGCCAAAGAATGAGAAATCAAGTCAACAAACAGTGAAGCAGATGATTTTGTTTTATTTTTTCAAGTGATGCACTTTCAACCAAATAAATAATCTGATTATTTAGACAGATGGCATACTTCTGTATAGTGAATAAGGCATTATCATGGGGGAGAGTAAACATAAAGACAATTAGGAAGCATTTTCAGTAGTTGTCCTCAGTGTGAAAAAGGGCTGGACCCAGAGAAGTCCTGGAATGCCTGGAAAACAAAAGATTAATTTTAAAAAAAAAATGGAAATAATACACCAGCAGGATCTCACACACATTTCCATGTGAAATGAGGTAAGAAGATCAGGAGGAATGAAAAGTTGAACATCATCCATAATTTTCCACCTCAGGTGAGGTGTCCACCTCCACTCATTCACTCTTCCCTTCCTTCTTCATAACATAAATTAATTTGGCCTGGGTGAAGTGATGACCAGCTGAAAACTATTCCCAAACCATTTGGATACGACCACAGGACTGAACTGTGGGCCGCACACTGTGAGGAAAAGTCACATTAGTCTTTATTCCTTCCACCTGTCTGGTGTCCACATAGCACATGATGCCTGAAGCTTTCGGTTCACAGAATGTCCTTCCTTTAGGTTTGTGTCACTAGGCAGATCTGTGGCATCTAAAATCAAGGAGCTAGGATCACATATGAAAACAAGTTCTCCTGTGCTACTCTGAAGTCAACTTCTGTGTATTTTTAAGCCAGGGTTATATATGACATACTGAACCTGTAAAGTATATTTTTAAGTGTATGATGTTACCAAAACATACGGTCATTATTTAAATTTAAAAATACATGATACTAACCAACACATTGCATTAGTTCCTCTACAGTATAGCCCCTTACTTCCAACACACCATTCTTGAGCCTTTCTGAAGCACTTCTGGGAGTCCTCGTTCGTGAATGTCTACATGAAGTGTCATCAATAATGACACGGTGATTGCTCCCACCAAGTTCTCTCCAATGGACAGGCTTGTGAAAACATTACAGAAGTCCTCTTGCACCTTTATCTGCCACCATATGCTTTCTAGTTCCTGTTGAAACTGACTATGATGGGAAAGGACTTTGCATGAGCTGGGGACACTGAGGCAGTATTGAAAGCACAAGTAAGGACTCTAGTGTAAGAGGATTTCAAGAACTGCTTCAGAAAGCAACAGGAACAAGAGATAAGGCAATGAGCTTAAAGTCCCGGGAAGGATTTTGAGAAGAGTTGATAGCAATGTGTCTTTCACTGTAATGGATTTGTTTTAATTTAAATACTTCACATATTTCCAATCATATCTGGAATAGTTCTCCAACTTTTGACAAATATACAGAGTGCTGTGATACATCTTGAGGGCACAGTCACTTGCTCTAGCACCTCACATCCCTAATATTTTAACTTACAGAGTTGCCCAAATTGTTCTCATAAAGCATATCCTCTTTGTCTGTCATGTAAATTTAGATTTTCTCAAATTGCACCAAGGGATATTGCGCTATGGTTCAGGCAACTAACATATCCATTACTAAACATCCCTATAGATCTGAGGTCTCTGATGTTGCAGGAGAAACCGAGGACCACCCCTGGGCCTGGACACACAAATCATGCCCAGACCTGGACCAACTTTGATTCTCAAGACATTCACTGGACAGATGAATTTAATACTGTGATAAGCTTACTAAGATCAATAATTTTCTTATGGCTGAATATTCAGTGTTCCAGGAAACATAAATATACACCAGAGGAGATGTATTGTACTGAGGAGATGAGGCACTCATACCAGCAATTTTAGAAAAACTTCCTTCTTATATTTTTCAAGAAAGGGCCTTGCTATGCAGTTCAGGGTGGTCTCAGACTCGTTGTGAAGCACAGGCTGGCCTCAGACTCACAGCTGTCCTCTTCTCTGCCTCAGCCTCCTCAGTGCTGAGACCAGAGGCCTGAGACACCATGCCTGGCCTATTTAATTTTCTATCTACACCGAGGAGTGGCTTAGACCCTCTGCATCTAACTGGAACAGATCAATGTCACAAACCAGTGGACAAGAATATAAGAAAAAAGTTTATAGGTAACAGCTAACCACGTCAATACAGTAGTATTTCTTTTAAATATCTTTGATTTAATGATATATCTTTTCACCAAGTAAATGCTCAACAATTAAGTAAATAAATGTTCATTTATATGTATTTGCCTTAAATATTTTCTGTACTTCTCGTTCAGTGATATTATTTATGTTCTTCATTTTCCATTTTCTGTTCTCTCAGTAGCCTTACACAGAGGCAGAGCTTTATGGAGTATTACTGTGTTATCAGATAGCTGCTTAGCAGGTGAAACAAACATTCATGAGATTGAATAGGAAAGTCACCATAATTTCAGCATTCTAAGAAAGTTCATTTGTATAATTAAAGCTCTGAGGCAAACTTATAGCTTGCGAATTGCCTACATACATAGAATTGTGTATATCTCTTAGCATAAAAAACAAGATGATAGGAAATCCACAATGTTTATTGTACTGCATATTGTTCTCTTCAAAGCAGTTGCTGTGGTTACCAAATAAAGGCATACAAAATTGATCAAACAGTATAAGTACTAACTGTTCCTTTCAATGTACTAACAGAAATTAGCAAAAAAAAATATCTATCTTGTGTATATATGGGTATATTTTCCTTTTCTTGTTTTTCTAAATTCTCTTTAAAATTAAAAATAACAGACAGAGGAGCCTGAGGAAGAGGATGGCAGTGTCGATGCTGAGTGAACAGAGCCACGACAGGATGCTGGTGTTGGTATCAGGAGACCTGCGCATCCCACACTGGTGCAACAGTTTGCGGCCCATACTCAAGAAACTCCTGGTGCCAGGAAAGACGCAGCAAATTCTCTGCACTGAAAACCTTTGCACCAATGAGCATTAGGACTAACCGAAGACGCTGGCTGCTGCTGTTCATATTATGAGAGATCGCTTTAGTGAGAATCTGAATTACTCAGTACAAAAAGTCATGACAGTGGGTCAATGCAAAACTGGTCTAATCCATGGCCATCAAGTTCTTCCAGAGGTATGGCCAGCTTAGCCCTGTAGCTGAGGCAGTTTGACGTGGTCATTCTTATCTCAGGACACACCCAAATTTGAAGCATTTGAGCATGAAAATAAATTCTACATTAAGCCAAGTTCTGCCACTGGGGCACATAATGCCTTGGAAACAAATTTATTCTATCATTTGTCTTGATGGACATCCAGGCTTCTACAGTGATCACTCATGTCTATCAGCTAATTGGAGATGATTGATGTGAAAGTAGAAGGAATTCAACACAGAAAATCCTAAAGTGAGGCCAGTCTTGACGATTTTGTTTGTTTGTTCTTCATTCCCTTGTTCAAGTAATTAACCATTTAAGATTTGTGCAGCTATATCACTCTTACACTATTTTGCAGTAAAATATAATAGATCTTCTCTTAGTATATAATGGTTCCATGCTTCCTGAAAGCTATAAGAATATATTTAGTTTACATTACAGTATATGGTTTATGAAAGATTACCACACAGCAAATGATCACATATTAAAAAAAATGTCTCTTAGTAAGTAACTTCAAAGTTGGTATTTGGAGGCCCCGCCAAATAGCTCAATGGATTAAAATGCCTGCAAGCAGGCACAGGGTCTGGGGTTCTACCTCCAGGCCTGCCATGCCAGTCCTACCCCTGGGACATGCTGAGATGGAAACTGAGACTGGGAGATGTGGCACACACCTGTAATCCCAGCTTTTGGGAGGCTGTAAACAGGTGAATCACTACAAGTCTGATCTAGTAGTGAGACACTGAACACTTTGTAGACCATTCCCTAAAATACAAGGAAGGAAGGAAGGAAGGGCTGGCAGAATAGTATAGCTCAGCAGATTAAGCGCTTGCTTAGGGAAGCACAGGGGCCAGGGTTCAGTTCCTGGACCTGCCTGATACACTGGCCCCACTCTGAAGCACGCTGAACCAGAGTCCAGGCATGGTGATGCACACCTGTAATTCCAGCACTTGGGAGGTACAAGCAGGAGGATTGCTATGAGTCAGTACTGAGACCCTGTACAAAAAAAAAAAAAAAAGGAAAAAGAATCTAGATATTCTGTATACATTTTCCTATTCTTCAGTACTGTGTATCTTTCCTTTATAATTTCTTGAAAAACAAACATTTCTTTAAAAACCATAAAAATTTAGGGACCAAATGAAACTGTGTGGACATAAGTAATAAAGTGAAGCCAAAGAGAAAAAAATAAAACTAGCAAGAGTCATTGCCTAATGATAAATAGGATAAAGCTATTCACAAATAGAAGAAAAACATAGAAAAATAATGCTCATTTTTACTATAACCAAACAATCTTTTATTATAAATTTATATACAAATATCTTGCCTTAAAAATATTTCACATTTGCCTCATGTAATATAAAAGATGAAACATATATGTGTTAAAATAACACTGTACAATTATTGAATGTTAAATGAAATGGGGATTTTCAACATTTTCATTTTACTTTCCATATTTAATTTATATATCATGATAACTTTATGGAATTTTTTTCAATTTTTAACAGAAGCAAATTATGGAATATGTATTTTTAGAATACATTTCATAGAAAAAATAGTTTGCTATGTAGTGCAATGCTAAGCTGGGAAAACAGTAAAATAAGTGGTAGGTAGTAAGTGTCTCAGGTCTTAGCATCAGTCTCCATTGCATCGGTAGACCTATAAAATTACTGCTCTCTATTTTGTCAGGATCTGTTATCTGACTACAAATGAATGCGCTTTCATATTGGGAAATATGAAACACAGAATATTCCACTAGTTTGAAAGCTAAAAATAGACTTATTAGTTGCATTAAATTAATTGAACTTCAAATGTATTATTATGCCCAAACTGACCTCCTCTGATGCAAGAACTTTTCCACTTCACCATTATGTTTAAATTCTTTGGCCCTCGAGATGGCTCAGTGGTCAAAAGCACCTGCTTAGGCAAGCTGAGGCAACCGCAGGGAACTGAGTTCAAACCCAGCACCACATGCTCGCCAGCCCCACCCCCAGCGCAGGCTGAGCAGGCCATAATATAAAAAATAAATAAATAAATTGAGTTTTATAGAATACCTCTGTCCTTTCTTCATCAAATTTTATATTTGTTTAAAACAAAGTAACATTCTAGTCTTTGTTCTCTGAAATTTAGATAATTGTTCAAGCCATATATAAAATCATAAAGAACTCTCCAAATTTTAGTTTTCAAGTTTCAGATCGCAAAGCATTTAAAGCTAATATTTATTAATTATATTGTGTAGTTTCTATGAGATTTATATATTTCTTATGAATTTACTTCTGTTTCTTATCTCCATTTTCATTTTTTAAACAGACTCAGAGAAATTTACGATTTTGTTTTCATCTTATCCAAAGGACTTATATCATCTTCTAGAAAACACATTTTTGAAAACATGTATTTCCACTTAGAAAATTGTTCTATCATGTGAATTCTAAAAGGGAGAGAGAAAAAGTTCTTTTATAATTTTATTTATAAAAATTGAAAGTATCATGTTCTCTTATGTTCTCAAGGACAGGAACTTTTTCAATTTTTATTTCTTTTATGTATTTAGTGTAGGGTCTACAAGGTCTCACTACATAGAGCGGACTCATAGTGATCCTCCTATTTTCAGCCTCCCAAGTGCTGTGGTTATAGGTGCACACCACCAAACCCAGTCTAATTGTGTTCTCCGCATGTGCTGTGGCTGGGGCTGGCACAGCATGCCAGGGATTGAACCTCGGCCACTGCGCTCTACCTAAGCAGGTGCTTTACTCTGCTGAGCTATCAGGCTGGACTGAAGGTTTTTATTTTTAAGTTCAGTATCTGTGATGGTTTGCTGCCATTGCCCAAAACACGGGTAAGGTAGGCAGAAAAGAGGACAGAAAAGAAAAAGAAAAGAGAAGGACAGGCAGATAGGAAAAGAGGGTTAGGGGAAGAAAAGAAGGCAAATAATCCCTCAAAAGGGGCATGTCCTGCCTACGGCCCGATATGCTATTCTAATTTATCTACTTTCATTGATGTCCTATTTATTATTTCATATTTTGATTCGGTAATTCTTCCAATCATTCTCAAGTGAGTTTTGAACATGTGTTCTAAATTTAACTCTGTGTAGACAGGGTCGTAGGGACCCTACATTAAAGCCTCAGTTTCCTTCAAGGTGTTAGCATGCACGACCCAAAGAAAGAGCAAGAGAGAAATCCCAAGGGGAGGCGGATCTGGGGCGCCCAGGTGTTCACAGAAAACAAAGTCCACACATAGCCAGAACCTCAGTATTTGTTGGATATATTCAAGTAGAGGACAATGGTGAGAAGATTACGAGGTGACTCAGAGGGCAGTGGGGATCTTAACTGCTGAGGGTTTTATGTTGATGAGGACAAGTAAGAGATGGCAGGCTACTAAGAAGTTGGTCCTTTCCTCGGGTGAATCTTTTGTTTGTTTGATTTATTTCTGCTTGGTTCTAGAGGAGCCAGGCTGCCTTCAGCTGATGTGATTTTGCCCTGGAGCATCACAGCATCACCATGTGACCAGAGAGCCACATGGGGTTTCCACATCCCATAACTGGGTCTCATGGCAAGATACTAGGCTTCGGGAAAACGCTCATCACAATGTAATTATAAAATTATTTTCCTCTGAATTATCTAGAATGGGTCCCAGCAACCAGCAGGCTTTCAGCTAACAGCAATTTGAAGCTTATAAGCTTTATGGAGCTTATATGAAGAGCAAGCGCCATGTTGTATTTCCCAACACTTATAATAAACTCTTTCAAAGAACGTCATTTTACTTGTAACTTTGTGTGCTCCCTCGTGGACTACCATTTTTAATTGTCTTGTCACTGAAACACAACAGCTATGAATTAAAAGAACAAAGCTTTATTTCACCTCAGAATTTCTAGAGGTGTTGGTTCACGGTTGGCTCTAAAGCACAGAGTTGTGGGAAAGAACCACAGCATAGAAGAGAGCAGGCAGGGAGTGGCAAGTGGCAGGTCTCCATTTTCCTTTTAGTTTATCCAGCACTAAAAGTGTGGGCAGTGACACCCACATCCAGGGTGGGTCTTCCCACTGTGCACACCAAGAATTGTGCGAACTGATTAGTGGGAAAACCCAAAGCCATGCAACCTTGATTCAGCACCACGTCCCTTGAGCCAGGCAACCTTTGAGAACCCCACCCTGTGAGTCCATGAGGCTTTGGGAGGGACATCTAGATACAAACTGTGTCATAATCTGATCCTATGTAGGGAAATTAGCATAGTTAGGGGTGTGGACGGGTATTCACAGAGGTGACATAGTAGGCAGGGTTCATGAAGGCTCATCTGTGCCAGGAATACATGATTTGAGAAGGCAGCATTTTTCTTTAAAGGGACTGTTTTTTTGGATAAAGATACCACCTTTACATTTCATTTTTTAAAAATAATTGACCACTGGGTGGGGCGATGCACAGCTGTAAAGCACCGAGGAGGTTGAGACAGGAGGATTGCTGTGAGTTCCAAGCCAGCCTTACGTATATAGAAAGACATTGCCTCAAAAACCAAAAAGGAAAGTGAAATCAATATAGGGCATATAGAAGATAATGAATAAATATCGGCTTCATACAGAACAGAGAAATTAAAAAGGGATGAGTATCTTGGAGGAAAATTCATCATACTATGAGAACGTCTGAGTTTTTCAGTCTATTTAGAAATCTTAATATTGTTTTTCATAACTTTTATAATTGGATATGGAAATTAAATTTATTGTAGACAATTATAATTTTCTTAATCCTTTCTGATATCTGACTGAAGCTTTTGAACTTGTCAAAATTTGCCTGAAGAAATGGTTTATACTTTAAAAGAAATGTGGAAAAAAATAAATAAAAGAAATATGGACCAGACTTTTGGAGCTTAGATAATAGCCTAATTAAATAAAACTGAGAAGAAAAATTCACACAATGCATAAAAGTATAACCATAATCTGACAAATACAATATTGCCCCATGCTAACCTTACATTAAATTTAAGGAATATTTTTACTACCTCAAATAATCAATCATTGCAAAATATGAATAGTTTAAAAACAGAAGATTTTTAAAGAAAGGGGGGGGCTGACAAGATAGCTGAGCAGATTAAAGTGCTGCTTAGGCAGAGCACAGCAGCCAGGGTTCAAACCCCAGCTTGCCATGCCAGCCCCACCCCCAGGGGCTCGCAACACTGCGATTGAGACTAGGCATGATGGCGTGCACTTGCAGTTCCAGTGCTTGGGAGGCTGAAAACAGGAGAATCACTACAAGTTGGATCTACATAGTGAGAACCTAGGGCCATGACTTTATGTCTGGATACTGCTCAACATTACCGCCAAGTTATAGGCTCATGTTACCTACTTTATATTCAAAACCGACCACGTTCAGTACTATTAAAATTATCCTAAGACTTAGGAACATTAGGATTTTTGCCCACTTTTAAAATACAAGAATATTAAGAAATTTTTCAAAACTTTTCCAGCCCACTAAGACAAATCATTGCAATAACTAGGGTAACACTGAGGCCTAGAAATAAACTTTGTAATTCTATTCTGTTGTTTCCTGGTACAATCTGATTAATACAGAAACATTGCTCAATAGCAGACAAATTGCTCTAATTCAAAGAAATGGTTCAACTACTGCCAGAAAATGAATATGGTACATTTTTTATGAGCTCAAAATACATAAATCTTGACTCTGAAATAACAGAAATGAGATGCCCTGAAATAAGTTATTTACACAGAGAACAGAAGTTTCACTATTATTGTAATATGATTAGGTTCTTTATATTTTTCTTATCATCTGAAATAATGAATCTACAAAATTCAGGTAGTTATAGCTCTGTCTTTTGTAGTGATAGAAAGAATAATATGTAATTTTTAGAGTGACAACTTATCTTTGCCACACTGAGTAATGTACCTGTTGAAAAATGTATGTTTTTTTCATGTGGTAGCTTGAAGGGACTGCATCTGGACACTGATAGAAACAGCTTTCTGGTTTTCAGTTGTGAATGAAAGTTAGACAAATGTTTATAATTTGAAATAGTAGTTTGCAGTGAAGATATATAAAACAAAGTCAACTATCTATAATATATTTTTAGGTTATAAGCTTGGAAGATGAATTATCTAAACCAGAAGCCTACTGTTTTAATGATTAAACAATGTATAAATGCAGAGTGGTGTTTTTTGTTTTGTTTTGTTTTGTTTTTGTTTTTTCATGAGGTTACCACGAAGTAGATTAGGATAGGTAAATGTGGACAGAGGGGAAAGGTAAATAAGACAACTCTAAAACAATTTTACCGATAGAAAAAATAACAAGAACTCATCAAATGGTCAATGACTTACTATAACTGCACTGCAGAGACAGCTCCGTGCCACAGGCAGCACAGGGCCCTGGTTTGATCCCTGTGCCACATGCTATTCTGGCCCCAGAACCCTGGACACACCATACCTACCACTATAACTGGGCATGGCAGTGCACGCCTGTAATCCTAGTGCTATGAAGGCTGAAAAAAGGGGGATCACTCTGAGTCTAAGTTATATAGTGAGATCCTGTACTGAATACATGAAATAAAAAGATAATTAACTTATTGCAGCTAATGTTTCTTGGATCAGCTTCTATATACGAGTACTATGAGAGATAATGGAAATATAAATGAATCTTATGCTTTTTATTCTCAGCGTGTTCCAGGCACTTAGCAACAGAAGGAAACCAATCAACATTCCAAATGTGATACAATAAATGCAAAAGAAAAACCATAAGATACAATTGTAGGAATAATAAGCACAAGCAGGTGATTCTGCATCGTAAGGAAGGACTTGAAGACCATATATTAAGAAAGCTTTAAACGATAGACTGAGATTCTCTGGGAGAAAAGCTCCACTATTGTTGTAGGCTGCCGAAATGGCACGAACAAAGACTTTAAAGTGTGGAAACACATGACTTGTTCTGAGAAAGCAGCTCTGTATCATGGATGCATAGGCCTGGCAAAGGAGCAGTAGTTTATCTTAGAGAGCCATGATAAGGAAGCAGAACATGAAAAGTGAAAGCTGAGACCCAAGGTATAAAAAGTCACATAGCCATTGGCAGAAAGACAGAATACTGTGATTTGGGCATGATTTAAGTGTGGCCCCCAGAGGCCATGAGTATTTAAGCCCCTGGGTTTATAAGCTTAGTCACCATGGGCGGCACTATTAAGAAATGTGGGAAACTTTAAAAGGTTGAGTTTAATGGATGACAGTTAGGTTAATGGAGGCTTTGATCTTGAGTCTCTGGAGGGATTAATGGTTTTAGTCACTTTAGGGATTAAGAGTATTGTAGTCACTAGGTTACAACACTTGGAAATTGTCCCTAAAGGAGGAAGGACATATTTGGGCTCAGTTTCAGAAACTTGGTACATAGCTGTCAAGCTCAAATGCAGAGATGAGAACATAGAAGGGCCTACCCGGTAGGAGAGTTGTCTACATCGTGGTGGTGAGAGAGCAGAGGCAGAAGAGACGGGGAGGGAGACACTGCTTTATACTACACCCTGCCCCTCAGGGACCACCTTTTCCAGCCAGCCCAAGCTCCTAACGGTGGAGTCCAACACCTGCCTCAGAACAAGAAGCTTTGGAGGTACACTCCAGGTTCAAGGCACAACCAGTGCTGATCCATGAACTAAGTTCCTGCAAAAGAAGGCTGTTACAAAACAGCCAGTGTGGCCTCTTCGCAGCCCCCAGCGTCTGGTCTCCACATGTGAGTTGCTCTGAATGCAGTCTTCTTCCTTCCTATTCTCCGCTGGGCTGTAAAGCAGCCAAGGGCAAAGCTAAATCAGTGGAAGTGCTACATGTTGCACTTTGAATTTTCAAAACTGTGAGCTCAATAGCAAGGTTTTCTTTATGAAGTCCCCAACCTGAAATAATCTCTTATGTCAACAGTAAGTGGACGAACACATGAGGTGTTAGAAGAATTCTACCACAGAGATATAAATACATGAAAAAAAAAAAAAAAGTTCTACGTCTCTAGTCATTAGAAAGTGCAAATTCAAACAATACTGAGATTTCGTCTTACTCCAGGAATAATGGCTATCCCCATGAAATCAAATAATAACAGGAGCCAGTGCAGGGGGCCCTCACCTGTGATCCTAGCACTTGAAAGCCTGAGGCAGGTAGATCACTGTGAGTTTAAGATCAGTCTGGGCCACATAGTGTATGAGTTTAAGGCCAGCCTGAACTGACTGTGCCAGTGAGGCTCCCACCTCAAAACATAAAAAGAAGATATTGAATAAAAATAAATTCTTGTGAGTGGGGAAAAGTCTTTCTTACCTTGTCAGTGGGAATGTGAACTAGCACAATCCCTGTGGAAATTAGCATCAAGATTCCCCTCTTAAAACAGACATTCCTGTAGTTTTGTACATGTGATAAGTGTGGGTGTAGCTTTTGCATTAGGCACGAGTAAAGCCAGTTTTCTAGCACCATTTATTAAAGAAGCTATTTTTGTTCCAGTGGCATGTTTGGCTCCTTTATCAAAGATAAGGTGGCCGAGTGTGTCTGCAGTTCTGACTGCATCTTCTAATCTGTTCCCTTGATCCTCAGCTAGTACCATGCTGATTTTTTCCACAGTAGCTTTACAGTATAATTTCAGGTCAGGGTTTGTGATACCACTTGCCTTTCCTTTGTTTCCCAGGGTTACTTTGGATGTTTTGGGGTCTCTTCTTGTTCCAAATGAATGTGAGGAAAATTTTGTCTAGCTCTGTGAGGTGGTACTAATGGTGTTTTCTCTGTGATTGCATTGAAGCTGTATAAAACTTTTGGGAGCATGGCCATTTTCAGTGTTAGTTCTTCCTGTTCAGGAGCATGGAATATCTTTCCATTTTCTTGACAATCTCTTTTCTCAGAGTACTGTGATTTTCACTGTGTAAATCTTTTACTTCCTTTGTGAGATTGATTCCTAAGTATTTCTTTTTGGTGGGATATTATCGTGAAAGGCACGGTTTCCCTAATTTCTCTCTTAGTACATCATTGTTCGTGTACAAAAATGCTGCTGATTTTTAGGTATTGACTTTTTACCCTGCTGTGTTGCTGAATTTCGTAATTCAATCTACAAGACTATTTTGTACTCTCTTAAAAAAATTTAAAAAGACATTCCATTCCACCCAGGTATTTCCCTTCTAGGTATTTTCCAAAAGTTTAGAAACATCACAGTAGTGTGATATAGATATCACCATGTTTACAATTGCACAGTTCATAATATGGAAGTGACCTATACATAGATACCTCAGTTCAGGAGCTTAATTTATTCCTCAGTTCTGGGAAAGACTATCGTGGTTGTGTTTGTGACCTGACAGGAATTTCTCTAATGGAGGCAAAACTTGGTCTAACTCTTCTGTTCGTGAACTTTCGGCTATCAGAAGCATTTGTGAACCGAGGTATTGTATACCCACCAACAGAAGAGTGGATAAAGGGAATGCGGTGCTTCCACGCAGTGGAGTACTGCCTGGCTATAAAGAAGGATAAGTCTGCATCACGAGCAGGAAAAAAGAGACACCATGACGTTAAATGAAGTTAATCAGACACACAAACTTAAAAATTGTAGCTTATTTTATAGGAGGAATATAAAATATAAATAAATCAAATATCAAAATAAGTAATAAAGAATGAAGAACAGGAAGACAGGTGTTTGGCAACAAGTGGTCTGAGCTCCATAGGTAAGGTGTGAAGGGAAGAGCTGGGAGTGGAAAGAGAATTCAGAGGTTTCATCTGCTCATGCTAACCGCCCACAGTAAGCGAATTCATTGTGTATCTTAAATAAGTACTAAGAAAAAATGAATCCCAAAGGTAATTAGATGTTTAGCCCAAAAATTTCATCATTATACCTAATGATGATTTAGGTGAAATCATCATTTAGACTTAGAAAGGATATTTCTGTGTAACTATAAGACACATGATATATCTGAATGTCAAATTTGCAGAATAATCAAAATATGCAACTGTAGAAGCAAATTTCAGAGGGTTTAGTTTTAGAGGAGGGAATTTTTCCTTTTCCTTCTCTGTAGAATATTTGGCTATCTAGATATGTTAGTATATTGTACTCCAATGGTGCTATTCCTCTCCTATACATCTATAACTCCTCTTTGTTTTCTTCTCAAAATTTGGACTGTGTCTTTTTTCATCATATGATACCATACTACATTTCTGAGACAGAAGACGTTGGACAAATTAATAACCCAATGAACTGACACAAATTCTAGTTCAATAGCATTTTTGTATTCTCCTTTACTGTTGCTCAGAAATTGAGCAGGTGAAGCCGGGCGTGGTGGCTCACGCCTGTAATACCAGCACTCGGGAGGCTGAGGCAGGAGGATTGGTGCGAGTTTGAGACTAGCCTGGGCTACAAAAGTGAGCTCAAGGCCAGCCTCAACTGCATAGTGAGACCCTGTCTCAAAAAGACAAAAATAAATAAATAAATAAATAAATAATTTTAAAAAAGAAATTGAGCAGATGATAATTCCTTGTGCAATGCAAAACCCTGCGCTTCTTTTCACCTGGTCTATGTCTCCATCATATTTTCAGGTGGCAAAGAATCAATGTTCATTTATTTTAAGCAGCTTCATGAAAACCATTTGTTTTAGTTATTTTCTTGTTGCTGGCACAAAATCCCTGACATCCACGAGCTAGGGAAGGCAAAGTTGATGGTAGCTGCGGGTTTGTAGAAGCTTCAGTCAGTTCATAGCTGTGTGGCTCTGAGGCAGCGGGGCATGGCTGAGGGGGAACAGTCCAATCAGAGCAGGCAGCCTTCCTTCTACTTGCTTTTCTTATTCCCTGTAGGGTACAAGCCTGTACAGAAAGTAGTTCTTTCCTCTTTAGTATGTCCATCATCCACATTCAGAACTCTGTACAACCAATCAATGTATTAATACAGCGTCACGCACCATAAGCGAATATCACACATCCTTGATCCAGTCACTACCTAAACCTCCACCCATGCGTGCATAGGCCTCATGGGGACATGTAGACAGAAGCCATAACACCAAATTATACCAGGATATAAAATTAATCATATTACTATCATCGGGATATGTTCTTCATTCGGTAGAAGAAAAAGAGCTGTAATTAACAGAGAGGTCAGGGCAGGTGAGATACCTCAGGGAACTAAGCACCTGCTTTGGTAAGTGCAGGGACCAGGGTTCCAGCCCTGGTCTCACATGCCATGCTGGACCTACCCTCAGGACATGCTGAGCTGGCGAGTGAGTCTGGGAATGGTGGCGTACACCTGTAATTCCAGCACTGAGGAGGCTGAAAACAGGAGGATCACTATGAATCCAAGCTGTGCAGTGAAACTTTGTACCAGATACATAATAATAAAATGAAATGAAATAAAATAAAATAAAAATAAAGGTGAACTTCCCATAATTCTTTTTAGACTCGTAAGTATGTATCCATGGTATGCATCCTGGCAGGAAAAAGTAGTGCTCGTACCAAATGAAAATAGAAATGGAACAAAACAGGTTGGCAGAGGTCTGTTCTCATCAAAAGAGAGAAGCTATGCAACCTGTTCTTTTGACAGAACTACATAAGGCACCCTCCTTTGAAAGTGGCCAAAAGCCCAGGCTTTGATCAGCCTGTTGGAAGATCAACCTAATAATTTATATGATGTAACATCACAAGAGATATTTGCTATTAAATAACAAATAGAAAAATGATTAAACTTTAATTTTGAACTTCCATAATTGATGTGTAATAAAAATGACAAGCTCATTGATACTTTCTATGTTTTTATTCCTCCTCCACATACTGTTATTGTTTTGGACTTTCTAGCAAAATGTAATGGTTAGCAATAGAATTATGATGAAAACACAAATGCAAACACAATGTCATTTCCATTTTATTTACAATAGTCCCTGCTAGATAAAAAAGATCTAGTAATTTGACATTATTTTTCATCTATCGCATCAATTTTTTATGATGCATCCTGAGGCCTGGATCAGCCCACTGATTTGAGGGCTAACTGTGTTTAATGCAAGTGACTTCAGCCCTATGGGAGGTAAGTGTAAATTAAACATGATAAGTAACTAAGTAGTATAATTCTTAAAAATGCAGCAAATGTTATAGCAATAGTAGGAAGCCTGAGAGGGCTGGGGCCAAGGGGAGGACTGTGAGTTTAGGTAAGGCAGTCTAGGGCTAGGCACGCTGCTCCACAATAGTGCTGTTAGCATGCAGCACAAGAAGCTGGAATCAGTGCACAGTGCTCCAATAAATAATATGGAAATAAAATTTTAAAAGATGCTCTGGGGAGTGAGCAGAGTTGGAGGAAAAGTGAGCAGGAATTTGGAGCATGTTTCTCGTAGAAGGTCCAGGAATTGTGCATGTGCTACAAAAGGTGCAGCAAGCGCGGGGTGTGAAAGAGCAGGACGAAACGACGTGGGGGAACGGGGTGCTCAGGAACAAAGGTGAGTGTAGGACAGCTACATAGAAGCCTGGGCAGCATACTGAAAGATGAGGTGGAATAATGCAAGACTTTTCATGCCATTTGATCGAATTTGATTTTATTGCGAATGAAATGAAAAGACCTGGTAATTTCTTAAACACGATACTAATTGGAGATGAATTTTGCATTCCAAGTATTGCTCAGCAGCTATCATAAGTGAAGGGTAATGGGAGATTCAGGTGAACCAGTGCAGAGGCAACTGGAATACAACAGGTGAGAGAAGTGTGATCCACGCCATGGCAGTGGAGACAGGCAGGTGGCAACGCCAGTCTCCAGATATATTTTGAAAGCTTGTCCATATTTTACATTGGGTTCAATAGTTTAATTTGCTCTTGGCTATTAAATTCGCAAAAGGATCATATAGAGCTAAGTCACTTACAATGTTGAGCAGGTAAGCTATTTAGGGTATTGGGCACAATGACTACAGATATGTTTTCACAGAACTTCATGCAACACCAGAGTTCAGCTGAAAAGTACTTTTGGTGTAAGTGCTCTTTCAAAATCTGAGGGCTGGGGAGATAGTTCAGTGGCCCAAGTGCATGCCTGGCAAGTGCAAGGACCTGGGTACAATTCCTGGTACCACATGCTGTGCTGGGCCTGCCCAGAGCTGGCCACTGAAACCAGGCATGGTGGTGACATACGCCTATAATCTGGAGTTCTGGAGAGGCTGAGACAGGATGATCCCAAGAAGTCTGAGCTGCATAGCAAACTGCTATGACTAATAATTGGGGGCTTGTGGGTTAGCTCAGTGGATTAAGTGCCTGCATGGGCAATTCCAGTCAAGCACAGGGGATGACAGTTTGATCCTCAGACCAGCCCTTAAGACAGCCTGAGCTAGCTGAAACAAAACAAAGAATTCCTTCTCAACTATGCCTGTAATCCCAGCTCTTGGGTGGCTGTAAACAGGTGAGTCTGATCTAGTAGTGAGACTCTGAACACCCTGTAGACCCTTCCCTAAAACTACAAAGCAAAGCAAAAAAAAAATCTGAATTCATTGGAAATTTTTATAATTGTCATTCTAAAAATTACCTTCTGCAAGCCTTGTAGAATAGATGTTATAAAAAAAGATCACAAAACAATTTTATAAGTATCCTCCTGGGGGTTTGTGGTTTTCCTGCTTTTTTGTCTTTCAATTCCAAACCAAAGATTTAAAAAAAATCTTTACCTTTAAATATTTTAGTATCAAGTAGAAAATAATTCAAATGGAAGCCTAGGGAGATGTTACAAATATTTAACTTTCTCAACAATCTATGAAGACTGAATGCCGACTATAGTATCTGAAAGGTAGCACCAGCGAGATAGCTCAGTGGACCACGCCAGGGTTCCATTCCCAGTCCTACATGCCCTGCTGGCCCTACTTTTGGAGTGCGCTGAGCCGGGACCAAGTCGGGCATAGTGGTGCACACCTGTAAACCCAGTGCTGGAGAGGCTGAAAGCAGGAGTATCACTATGGGTGCAAGCTGTGTAGTGAGACCCTGTATCAAATACATAAATGAAAAAAAAAAATCTGCAAAGCCTGTTATTATCTGCTAACTATGAAACTATTCAATACAAATTTGCCCTAATGCAGCCAGAGTATCATTGAACTCACATAGCCCTGCACACTTGCTGACAGTGATAGATTTGTGCAGGAGTAGGTCATTTTATATGCAGGACTTCTCCCTTTTCCAGGTGACACTTTTGTAACTTCCCAACCTCACTGAGAATAAAAATCACCCAGAGGAGAACCCTCAGAAACCCAAGATCTAGGTTTGTATTTTCCTAATTGCATAGACATCTCTCATGCCTCCAGATATTTTTACTTCTGAGACAGCCTGCAGTTCTGCCTGCCAACCTGAATCTTGTTTCACAAATTTGTCAGCAGCTGGTATAATCATAAGCCAGTTTTTATGTAAATTAGTGATCTTTCTAATCAATTTTAACTGCAAAATTAAATTTTTAAAACTTTTGAGCAAATTATTTTCCGAAGAATAAATAATGTAGCAACTCTATGTCTTTGGTTTCATTCACATTACACTAAGTCTTCTAACTTTAAGAATTGGTATTTCTATTATGCCAATTAAACTTTTCTCATAGATGTGTGATTTTATAAGGTGCAATATTGTTCATTTCTTTTAAAAGATTGATTTTACATTTGGGGGCCAATAATCCTAAAAATGATGCTTCTTTATTCATTAAAATGTAGTGATATTGGCATATTTCTATACTACTACTTTAAAAGGCTGTATGTTCACATCAGTAATTTATTTATCTATTTATTTTTATATATTTGGTTCAGGGTCTCACTACACAGCTCAGACACACAGGGATCCTCCTGTCTCAGCCTTCCCAAGTCTGGGATTATAGGCATGTACCACCATGCCCTGTCTCAGTGGCTGACTCAGGGCCCTGGGTCAAGGCAGGCACAGCATGTGGTGCCAGGGATCAAATGCAGGTCCCTGTGTTTACCTAAGCAGGTGCTTAGTCCACTGAGCTATCTCATCTACCACAGTGATTTATTTAACCTGAACAACTAATTTGAGGACAACAACATGCAATAACAACCTTTGTTGTATTAGTGAGGTTCTGTTTCTAAAGTATTTTTTTTACTATTTTTTATTATTAAAAAATGTAGTTTATTTAGAAAGGCAAAGACCACAAAATAAAATTGCCACTTTTAATTCCAAAGTTAATTACTTCTTTTAGTTGCCTGAGCCAATGTTGTTCAAACTGCAAAGTAAGAAAATAAGAAATGCACACAGTTCTTTTCTATTTTTGTTTAGACATCTCACTATGTAGGTCAGACAGGCTGGCTTTGAGTTCACCAGGTAGCCCAAGCTGGCCTTAAACCCTTGGTAATTCCTCATGTCTCAGTCTCCTGAGTGCTATGATTACAGGGGTGTACCACCACACTTAGTTTCTAATTATTTACATAATGCAAGTTATTTGATTACTATCCCACCAATAGCCAGTGTATTGAGATTAAAGTTTAATACTTATGCCTGATGAGTTTCTATTCTGTGGTTGTATGTATTATTTTGCTATTTCAAAGATAAAGAGACTCAACCTTCAACAAAAAAACAAAATAATACCTTCGGTGATATATTTATCTTTTTTTTTTTTTTTTTTTGCTGCGGGTCTGGGATTCGAGCTCACAACCTTGCACTTGCCAGGTAGGTACTTGTGCCATGGAGCTACCTCCCTGGCCCCTATCTTAAGACTTCTAAGTCTTAATAATATACAACTTTTTCTCAAATGCAATTATCTGATTCTTTCAGCTATTTCCACAATGACCAAGGGTAATTGTGGATTTAAAAAAATAAAAATCAAGCAAGACCCACCTGTCACTCAATACTATGGACACTTTAAACATATATTGGTCATACTGTAAAACAAATATGCTGATGTACTAATTTTTATTCTCATCCCTTTAAAATTCTATATTATGAGATTAGTCTTTATTATTGTAAATTGAGTGATTTTTGTTTTTCAAAATTTTATTTTACTTTATTTTGAAGAGTAAAAACAAACACAAAAACGAATAGCAGAAATAAAGACAGAAATAGAATAACACACAAACATACATGTTACAGATTTTCAGAACAAGAATATCAAGTTGACAATGTTTGTTATATTATCTATTTTTATTATCCAACCTGTTACTCAGATTAACAGATATAGCTATGTGAGATTGGACAAATAATTGAATATTAGCAATGCTTTCAATAAACCTTAATTTTTTTCTTGTCTTTTTTACTTTTTAAAAATTTTATTTTATGCCAGGTGTGGTGGCACATGCCTATAATCCCAGCACTTGGAAGGCTGAGGCAGGAGGATGGGTGTGAGCTCCAGACCAGCCTGGACTACAAAAATGAGTTCAAGGCTAGCCTGAACTGCATAGTGAGGCTTTGTCTCAAAAAGACTAAAAAAAATATTTTAAAAAGAATGTAATAATAATTTATAAACATTAGAACTAGTATACGTTTAGAACGAGCAAGATGAGAGGTATTCAACTACGGTTTTTGTATTACACATCGCTGTCCTCAACGTACTTGCTTAGCTTGCAGATATCAGCAATATCAGCCATTCTATATATCTACTTGCATGAGTTTTTCTCTTCCTTTTCTCCGTCCCTTCATCTTCATTGCTTGATCCTTATATCCAGTTTCTTTCCGTTTTACCATACCTATTATACCTTTCAGATAATTATTTATTTATTTATTGCAATAAGTAAAACCTAAGTCCTAAATTTTTATTGATAAACAATTTTCAAGACTTAAATCAGCAAATTTTTTACATAATACAGGCTTCTTTAAAGAAGCCTGATAAAGAAGGAAAAAGTTAAAATAATTTTAAATTTCTTTCATCAAAGAACCTAGAATGAAATATCCCTAGTTAGGCATTAATCTTATGCCCCAACTACACAGAACAGTTTTAAGATATTAGGTCCTCAGAAATACAAAGAGAAACTTGACAGTTACATTCAGTAATTTATCACGTGTTTATTATTTTCAGGAAAGCAATTAGGTCATGAAGCCATCTCTATTTGTTTATTTATTTATATTTTATGGGGACACAGAGGAAAATGATCAACAATGTATAGTGTACCTAAGGAGAGTCACCTAGACAGAAAACATTCTCTCAGGCTTTCACAGAGAGCAAAGTTGCCAAGCAATGACAAAGACTCATCCAGATGGCTGACACTGACAAAAGTTCTATAAAATGCTGTATATGGTTTAAAGATAAATCTTGTGGGGTTTGACTGACCTTGTTAGATAGAAAAGTTACATTTTTAGTTACATAGGTCTTGCTTTATCTTGGTCTTAATACTTCAGGTTGATTTTTTGAAGATAGATTTTATTGCTTCTCCCAGCGCCATCTGGTGGGGAGCATCCGTAGCCAGGTTGGGCGACAGATGACATTTTTAAAATTTTTGAATAATGAAAAGCTTTCCATCCGAGAAGACAAGTTCAGAAGCTCCAACATCTGTATGATCAGAGTTCCAGTCAAGGATAACAAGGCAGGTGCAGAGGGCCAACCTAGTCACTCCCTGCTCTGTAGCACCCTCCTTGACAAAGCAACTACTGGTCCCTCCAGAGGCAGAACTTTGAACCTCCTGTTGAGATTTTATCCCCTCCTCCAGCCACTTTGGGAAAAATTATGGACTGAGAGACTTCAGAAATTGGTTTTGTTTCTTTTTCCTGAAAGAAAAATGTCTCTCCTTTACCCCCATCCTCACTGTGTAACCTGGTTTATAGCAAGCCATGCATTTTTGTACCACACTTTTGAAAAACCTGACCCGTCTTTCTAGGGCCTACATCTGCTTTACACAGCAGGAAGAATAAAGCCACCGACTTTCACATTAAAAAAAAAAAAAAAAAGATAACAAGGCGAATGAGGCCGAGGATACAATTAAAGAAATCATTGAAGACAACTGGAGCTGGGCAGGGCTCAAGTCGTGAGGTCCTCAGTGCTCAGCGAGTCCCCAGCAGGCTGGATGAAAGAAAACTCACTCCTAGCACATCTGGGTGACATTCTGGAGTCCCATTGAGAGAAAGAAGAGCCTGAAGGCCTCCCAGGAAAGAGAAGTCGCTTACAGGGGCAGGAGGACCCGGATGATGGCCGACTGCTTGCTGAGCACACCGGATGCCCGCAGGCAGCAGTGCGAGGTTGTAAGTCCTACACAGAGAAAGGGTTCTGCCCGCAAGTCCAGCATCCATCCAGAGTGACATTCGATTTTGAGGACAAAACAAGAACTTTTTTTGTTTTTTAAACTTTATGTTATGGCCGGCTCAGCCTGCCCTGGGGGGTGGGGCTGGCATAGCACGTGGTACCGGGGATGGAATCACGGTCCCTGAGGTCTTCTAAGCTTGCTTCAGCAGGCGCTTTAAACCGCTGAGCTAGCTCACCAGGCCAAGAACATTTTTGGATACTGACGAATTCAAAAGATTTGTTTGCCATGTTCCCTCTTTGAGAGGATTACTAGAGAGTGTACCCTAGGGCCTAGGTGATGGTGCAGCAAGTGACAGAGAGCACTTGCGCCGCACCCCTCTCTGCCCCCAGCACCCAGGAAGGCACATCGGACAGAACATGCGTCTCTACCCATAGGGCAGTCAGATGACAGCTTTGTGGGTGCAGCAAAGGGAGCATTATTACCTGGACACCTTTCATAGCTATGCTTCTAAATTTTAATGATGACCATCATAGCTAGTATAGGAGGTTAGTGTACTTGTATGTTTGTTAACAAGAGAATGATAGCAGAGCTTTTGCTCTAGGTAATGTTTTTAGCCCTTAAAAAAATGTCTAGACAAGTCTCACCAAGTTTCCCAGCCTGGTTTTTACCTGTGACCTCCTGCCTCAGCCTCCTTAGCTGGGATCCAGCTAAGGAGGAGGGAGTGTCCCCAGGGGAATCTTCACAATAAACACAGTAAGACTTTTCACTGGGGGGAAAAAAAAAGAATTTATTTATATTATGACCATGTAGTTTTTATCTAAGATTTTGTACACTGACATTGTAAATTTGATATGGAAACAATAGATAGTTTGTTTCAGAATATATTACAAGTAAAAATCAAAACAAATACTTTTACAGTTGACACTATCACTTGTTTTACTTTTGGTTGTAGAGTCAGTGCCATCATGTGGCTCAATATTCTTCTCTTGGTGGAGCTATGTGCTTAGGCAAATGCCTGTCATAGCCTACGTTCTCTCTGTACTAGCTGAATAAATGAATGAGTGAGTGGGAATATGAATGAAAGTGGTTTCTTTCCGTGTCATTGTAGTAACAATTACTTTTTATTTTATTTTATTTTATTTTTTATTTTATTTCTTGTTTCAGAACTTTTGTTTGTTTATTTATTTATTTTTATGGCCAGCTCAGCATGCCCTGAGGGCAGGGCTGGTGCAGCATGTGGTGCCAGGGATCGAACTGTGGTCCCTGCAGCCACCCAAGCTTTCCTAAGCAGGTGCTTTAGACCACTGAGCCATCCTGCTGGGCCCCAACAATTAATTTTTAAAGTTAAATTCTTATCCTGTGATAAAGTTTAAGTATAAAATAGGCATAAATCTGTTCTCTATTATCCCTTTAATTCAGGGATACTTTTTTACTTGATAATTCTTTCTGCTTGCTTTTCCTTAACTATTGACACTGAAGAGAACTGGCAGTGGAGACCAATGCCTGTCATGACAAAATAACTCAAATTCCTTTTGTTTTGCCTTTATTGTTCCCCTTCTGTTATTCCCTCCCATAATTTCTCCTAGCTTTTTGCAACTCTCCTGTCCACTTTCCTCCTAACTCACTGCTGCAGATAACAAAGCCTTCATTCTGCTTGTGTCCTTCCACCCTTCCTTCAACTTCTTCCTGTCAATATCCAAGTCTAACTGATGGTTGAATTTTGATCTCAAAACTATTACTTGTAGAAAAATAGTATATTGCACATAGAAACATATTTAGTTTATATGTCTAAAATTCTGCTCTTAACTTAGTGGTTGTGTGATTATTAGCAAATTATGGCTTCTGACACCTGCAGTGTTTTTAATCAACTGGATCTGAGTTTTGAGGTTGGGGAAGACTTTGTCTCAGAGACTTATATGTATACCAAACAGATCTTACACTAGAAGTTAGAGTAGAGGGCTGGGAAGATAAGTCAGTAGAATAAGCACTTGCCTGGAAAGCACAGGGCCCTGAGTTCAATCCCCAGTACAGCAAAAATCAATCAATCAATCAATCAATCAATCAGTCAATCAATCAATCAATCAATATTAGCGTACAGCCTCCTAGTTAGATGATATTTTTGATGGATGCACTTAAGAAAACTGACAAAGTACCCCAATACAAAATCCTCCACCTCCCTGAAGAAAGGTTTGTTTTGTTTTGTCTGGAAAAAATAAAAACAGGTGGATGTTCAGGAACCCCGTAGGTTCTGTGCCAAGCATCATGATACTTGCTTTTCACGGCAAGACTAAACGGAATAGAAATGGAATGAAGGATAAATTGTGTGCATTCATTACTGATGACTCATGAAGGAGGTAAGGTTTTGTCTACTAAGAGCAGATCTCTAAAACATGCCATTGGACAAGATCAGAACTGCCCAACAGAACTGATGAATATGGAAACATGGGTGCGAAAATCAGGAGAGAGAAGTCTAGGATTCAGAAAGTATTTCAGATACCTTACGAGATTATTATCTGCATACACTGCCTTTACTCTCTTATGGAGAAAATGTCTTTTACTATCTCATTGTGTGAGGGTTAGTCAAATAACTTACTTCAGCCAAGAAGATACAGGCAGTTATAGCAGTTTTCCTGTTCAAATTCTGGCCGTAAGGGTCCTAAAGCTTCCATTGGCCTCTTCTGCCTATGGAATTTTTGCCATGAGAAGTTCATGGTCTGAGAATCACTGACCCAAAGTGGTTGAGAGATGCATGAGGCAGTTCTGACTGAAGTTAGAAGGCATAGAGTCAGATCAGCTTCAAAGGAGAATTGCCAAATACAACATAGATATAAAAGTAAGAATTGCAGCTTTCATCTTCTACAGTTGGAATGATTTATCTTGCAACACTACTATGGCAGTTATTTTTATGTTTTTGTAATCTTTCATTTGTTTATTTGGTATAGGATCCTGCTATGTAGCTTGCACTTCTAGTGATTCTCCTGTCTCAGCCTCCCCAGTACTGTGGCTACAGGGATGTGCCACCACACCCAGTTTCAGGGGTGTCACAGCACTGCCAGCATTGTGGGATCAACATGGCATGCAGTACTGGCGATAAAACATGCGTCTTTGTGCTTGCCTGGCAGGCACTTAGACCACCAAACTATCTCCCCAGCCCATACTGTAGCAATTCTTAGCTTATTTTGTGCTCACAATTTTGTTTGTGGATTAGGACTGTCTTTCAATAGTATCTTTCCATTTTCTATTTGCTTTTCCTGTGTTAGATTATTTCTAATCATAACTTTTATTTTAACTAACAATCAAAAACTGACAGAGACATCCAGATGAAGAGGAACCATTCTTAGGGGTTTCACACAATGAAATAGGGGACAATGTAGAAGATGAAGAAAAGCAAAATTTGATATAAAGTTCTATTTACTTTATATAGTAAATAAACTGTCTACTCCTTAAAAATGATATGCCTAACATTCAAAGATTGACATATAGTACAGTTTGTATTTGCTATTTACAGTAAAATTTTTCCTCTTAAAATGGAAGTACAAGAGCTAAACAACCTAAGCAAATGAGGTTGTATCATCTGGGCTTTGTCATGTCATAGCTTCAAGAATCTGCCTTTAGCAAATATTCAAGAATAAATGTGGGTAACAATCAATTAAATGTTGTGATATATTGGAAAAAAATCTGTAAGTTTCACTTCAAAATGTGTTGTGTAGATCTTTTTAAAAAGAAAAAAAAATCACCCTAAAAATAAATAAGGCAAGCAGATCTTTAAAAAGAAGGACAAGAATGAAAGAAACATAAATTGAGCCTATGTATCTGGATAAGCTATTCACAATATTCTCCAAGTGACATAAAATTCTTCCCAAAGGAAAACCAAAGAAAAAAGAAACAACTTAACATTTCTCTTTTGATGAAATAAATGTATTTAAACAACAGCCTGTAATACTAGGGACTAATGTCAGATCTTTCTTGGCCTCTGGCTATAGAGGGACACAAATGACGCCTTCATTCTAGAGTGAATGAGAATACATGGATAGTTTTCCAAGCATAAAAGTCTATTTAAATTGGTAGAAAATACAGATTTAAAAATTTTCCAAAAGTGAACCAAGTAAAAATAATCAAGTGATTATGATATGACCACCTCAGGTTAAGAGCATGTAAAAATAATGGAATTGAAAATTTCTAGTAGAGCTTTTATAAAACCATACATTAATTTTGGACTTACTTTAAAATGCACATTTTGGGGCCTGGCAGGATGGCTCAGTGGTCTAAAGCACCTGCTTGGGAAAGCTTAGGTGGCTTCAGGGATCGCAGTTCGATCCCCGGCACCACATGCTGCGCCAGCCCTGCCCTCAGGGTAGGCTGAGTCAGCCATAAAAATAAATAAATAAATAAACAAACAAAAGTTCTGAAACAAGAAAACAATAAAAAAATAATAAAGTGCACATTTTGCATATGTTCCCAAAATACTCCTAGGCAGGTTAAAGTAGTATCTTATCAAATATGGTTCTACTCTGCTTTTACCTGAAATTACATTATTGTACCTCCCTCTTCTCTAAACTCTGAAGATCAGTTTGTCTGGAGTCCAGTAAAGCAACCAAATTTGGAAGCAATTTTGCAATGACTAAATATTGTTATTTTCAAAGGAAATATCTTTTTTTACATTTCCTACAACACCTAAGGTATCTCTATTAAAGACAGACTGTCATAATTGTGATTGGGTTGTGGCATCCCAACTTAGAACTACAATAGCCTTGCTTTTATTACACAGCAGCCTAAGTTGAGTTTTAGCTATGTAAAATCTGGACCACTGAAACTCGGTTAGATTTAGAAACACTTCCTTTTCTCAGGTACTTGGAGCATACCAGAAGCACCTGCGGCTCCGAGAAGGTGTGCTTCTCAGGAGCTCCGTACTCTGCATCCCAGGTCTCACTCTGTTCCCTTTCCCCCAGTTTGGGGGATGCACAGTATCAGCTTGTCAATTATCCAGACTTTAACTAATAAGAAGCTTATCATCTTTCTCCGGGAAATCCAATAGAATTAACCCCACATTTCTTTGGACTTTTCTTTGGCATTGTGTTCCTCAGAAGTGTTCTTTTCTTAAGTTTGTGTTGTTTCAAATCTTTAATACCTCCTTTAAGCCACAGTAAAGGCTATTCTGGTGCTAAAATATGCTTCATGTAAAAAACAAGTAAGTAATTATTTTTCCTGTATTTTCTACTTCAAACTCATTTGATTGCTCATTTTCAGAGCCTTAAATCCCAAATCTTAGCAAACAAATTTTCAAGAGATGTTTTAGTTGCTTCTGCAATTTCCTTTCTTACTACAACCACTTTCTTATTGTCCTCTCACTGATACAATACATTCTTGCAAGGCAATATTTTGATAGTATTATCATCAAAAATGTTCTTCTTTGTATTTTCTATTTAGAAAAATCTTATTTTTCCTGAAAGCTTATATGTCAAATCTGCAGCTTAAGGACAAAAACTGAGTAGTCAGAGCCACTGTGAAAAAAAAAAAAAATCACTTTCTATTAAACCAAATTTATACTTGCTGTATGGTATAGGGTTTCTGTTGTTATTCACTCAGGCTGAATAAAAGCACATACCCATAGATATGCAGAAAATACATCACAAACATACTCATAACCATCCAAAGTAGAAAAATATCCCAGTTATCCATCAAAAAGTATGGGTCAATATTGTATATTTTTACTCTAGGAAATGATTAGAACCAATTGTGGCAGCACATATCTATACACCTGCCACTTGAGAGACAGAGGTGGGAAAACTGCTTCCAGTTCAAGGCCAGCCTGGACTATGCAGTGAGTCTAAGATGAGCTTGAACGACATAGTAAGACTCAGTACTGGAAAAAAAATTAAAGAATTGTTGGAGCTGGGGAGATAACTCAGTAGAATAAGTGCTTGTCTGGCAAGCGTGAGGGCCTGAGCTCAATCCCCGGTTCTGGAAAAAAAAAAAAAAAGAATTGTATTCACAAATAAACAGAGAGACATGACCAAAAGATATTGTACAAAAAGAAAACGAAAACAACAACTCTGTGAATCCCAGTGAAATGAATCCACCAGTCAAGGGCAGGGAATGAAATTAAACATAGGGTAAAGAAAGAAAGCCAATAACAAGCAAATAATATGACAAAGATAAGGCAATATGTATGAATAGTAATCATCAGTACAAATGGTCTCAATTCATTGATCGAAAGAAATATGTTGTCAGCATGGATCAAGACACAAGACGCAGTATTGAGCTGCATACAAGAAACACGCTTAACTCCAAAAGTAATTTATAAGCTAAAAGTCAAAGGATAAAAAAATTATTCCATGTGACAGGAACCAAGCAAGAAACAGGATAGCTATTGGTATTTGCTGTCATCGTAGACCTTAAGCCAAAATTGCTCAAAAGAGAAAAATAAGGTCACTACACACTTGTTAAGGAAACAATCTAAGAGAAACAGATGATAATTTTAACTATATATGCATCAAGTGCCAGCACACCTAAAAATAAATAGACATGAAAAATCAGATAAGCACAAATACAATTTTAAATAATGGCATCAATACCTCACTGTCAAAAAATAGGTCAACTAAACATAATATAAAAAAGATATATCAGAACTGAACTAAACTTTTAAATAAATGAACTTAATGGATATTTACAGAGAGGCCGGCCAAAGAGTTCAGCAGATCAAAGCACCTGAAAACAGGCATAAGGACTGGAGGTTCAATCCCTGGTCCTGCAGTGCCAGCCCCACCCTTGGGGTGCACTGAGATAGGCAATTCAGGCTGGGTGTGGTGGTGTACACCTGTAATCCCAGCCCTTGGGAGACTGTAAATAGGTGGATCACTATGAGTCTGATCTAATAGTGAGACCCTGAACACCTTATAGACCCTCCCCCCCCCAAAAAAAATAAAGGTATTTACAGAGGATTCCTCTTCACAGGAGAATACACATTCTTCTTAGCTTCACATGGAACCTTCTCCAAAGTAGATAAACATGTTAAAGTGAATGCAAAGAAATTGAAATTATTCTAGTATATATTAACAGGCCATAGTGCAATTAAATTAGAAATCAATGTCAAAAGAAACCATAGAAATTGCACGCTGGGTGTGGTGGTGTACTCCTATAATCCTAACACTTGGGAGGCTGAAGTAGGAGGATTGGTGTGAGTTGATCAGCCTGGGCTACAAAAGTGAGCTCAAGGCCAGGCTGAACTGCACAATGAGACCCTGTCTTTAAAAAAAAAAAAAAGACAAAAAAGAAATTGCAAAATACAAGGAAATTAAATGATATCCTACTAAACAACAAAAGACTCACAGGTGAAATTAAATAAAATATTAGTATTTTCTATAATTAAATAACAATATCAGTACAACATAATAGAGATTAAAGTAAAAAACAAAAGCAATTTTAATTGTGAAATTATATTTATTTATTTAGTGTTTTAGAGTGGGTCTACAGGGTGTTCAGGATCTCACTATTAGACCAAACTCAGTGATCCACCTGTTTACATTTTCCCAAGAGCTGGGATTACAGGCAGGTGCCATCACACCCAGTCTCAGTTGCCATCTCAGCACACCCCTGGGTACCAGGTGGGCACAGCAAGCCTGGAGATGAACCCAGCCCCTACATCTGCTTGCAAGTGCTTTAATCTGCTGAGCTATTTGGCTAATTCCTATAACTGGGAAATTTATAGTGGTCCACACGCACATCAGAAAAACAAAACAAGCTCACACAACCTAATGTTGAACTTCAAGGTACTGCTAGTAAGAAAAGAGCAAGTTAAACTCAAAATATGTATGAGGAAGGAAATTATAACTACCAAAGCAGAAATTAATTAGTGGAAGAGTTTGTTCTTTGAAAGATTAAATGAAATAAGTAAACCCTTAGTTAGCCTTATCAATAAAAGGAAAGAAAACACTCAAATCTATACAATTAGGAATGAAAAGATGAAATCATGACAGATCTTTCAGAAATCAGGGAGATTGCCAACACTTATTTCAAGACTGTCACACCTCATAACTCAAGTTAATGATATATACACAGGAATTCTTTTCTTAATTTTTAGTCTTTTATGCACTTATTTGGTATACGATCTTGCTATGCAGCTCAGACTCATAGTGATGCTACTGTCTCAGCCTCCCCAGCACTGGGATTACAGACATGCACCACCATGATCAATTTTGTGTGTTGAGAGAAGCACTTTGCTGGTATAAAATTTATTTAGAAATGCTTCAATAAAATAAGTTTAGTTGATGGAATTACCTGAAGAGTGCAGAGGCCTTGGTTCCCATGGAGTATGCCATTTTTTAGGCACAAGGGTGCATTTGCAGGTTAGAGCCTCCTCTAACTCCACAGTGTAAAGCTCTTTGTAACAGCTTGATCACGTTGACATAGAAGACAACTCAGTTATCAACTTCTGGAGAATACTTGTCCTAAAGAACGAAGGGTAGATCTGAAAATTCTAGTCATAGTGTGATCAAATCTAACAAGACCTCAATCTTTCTGTTGGCTACCCCTCATCCTGAATATTTATAAGGGCCCATCAAAAATTTTTTCTTTAGAAAAATAAGAGTACCATTGCTCAGTAAATTCTAAGGAATTTAGGACTTTTTTTTGTAATGTGTTGGATCAGACATCAAACAAATTATATGTAGTACTTTTAATGTTAGGTTTAATAAACTACATATACTTTAATAAGCATAAGTTTAATGAAAAACACATTAATTTAATAAATTACATAAATTTAATAAACTATGTACAGCAGTTTAATGCTAAAGTACATACAACAGTAAAATAAGGATAGAATCTAATAATTGGCATATCAGTGTTCTTGGAAACATTCTTTAAATTTTTTTGTAGATTCATAAATTTTCTTAATAAGCTTTAAAAATATATTAACCACTAGTTTAAAGAATGAGCGATTAGTGTTACTCAGACCAATTACTGTTTCCCTGATTTTTAAGTGGTAATTGGGGGCCGGGTAGTGGCAGGGGTACAGGAATCAAACCGTAGACCTGGTGCTTGTCAGGAGTGTGCTGTGCTGCTGAGCTAAGTCCCATGCCCTGAAGCGGAGGTAATTTTTAAAGTTCTTCTCTCCATCAATATCTGTTAGTTGACGTTTTCTGATGTCAACTTTTTATTTTTAAAATTATGATTTAGTATAAGCCTGGTTTCATATATTAGTATTTTATTTAATGATTAATTTTAACTTTCAAACTCCAAATTCTCTGTGGTTAATAGTTGGGAGGTCTTTTTTTTTTCTTTCTTTCTTTTTTCAGGGTTTTACTATGCAGCTTGGACTCGGAGTGATCCTCCTGATTTCTGCCTCCCTAAATTCTGGGATTATAGGCATGCGCCACCACACCTGGACTCCATTGCCTGGATCAGCACGTCCAGGGGTGGGGCCAGCATGGCATGCAGTACCAGGGATCAAACCCTGGCCCCTGCACTTACTTATGCAAATGCTTAGACTACTGAGCTCTACCATGGGCCCTATATCTGTTTCTTTTTAATAACTTCTGTTATAACGTGTTTTCAAGCTCTTTTTGTATCACTTTTGTGCTACACCTAGATGTAGAAATTTTTTTTTTTTTTCAGAAAAAATAGATGAGTGGGGTACAGTATGTCAAAACCAAGATGTGATACAAATCAATGGTTTTGCTAGGGCTTGTTTGCTACTAGGCTTCTATAGTTAAATAAACCTCATGAAGTTCTACTAAATTATATTGCATATATATGTATAAATTATACATTTAGATAATGAGTTTATTCTAACATCTGTATTTTCACCCCAACATAGGATTCTTCTTTGAAGCAGTGCTTTTCATCATTGCATATTGTAGTGTGCTCCACCATGAGCAAGAATGTTGCTTTTCAACATCAGTATATTTTTACATTATTCAAATTATACACTATATGTATAGTGCAAGGGCAGATTTCTGTGGAAGATGGTGACAGGCAATTAAGTCCTCCTTGGATCTTCACTGCAGTAATTAAATGAAATATAAACAAGCAGTTTCTGAATATGAACTGAAAACTAAAGATACTGAAAAATAATTGTGAAGAATCTTAACCAGATAGAGCAAAGAGATATGCAAAGAGAATTCTTTTCTCTCTAAAACTGTTTACCATTTTGAAATAATGAACACGGGCTGTGAAGGTAGCTCAGTGGTCTAAGAGTCTGCCTGGAAAACTCAAGGACCTGAGTTTGATCCCAGGTACTGCATGTCACGCAGGCCGTGTGCCATGCTGGCCAGGGAAACTGGGTGTGGTGGCATGATCTCAGCCTTGAGGAAGCTGAGACTGGAGGATCACTGTGGGTCTGAACTGCATAGCAAGACCCTGTACTAGATAGATAGGTAGATAAATAGATAGATGGATAGTTGGATAGATAGATAGATAGATAGATAGATAGATAGATAGATAGATAGATAGATAGATAGACAGATAGATAGATAGATAGATAATAGGTGACTTTAAGATAAAAAATAAAATAAAGAACATAAAACTTTGTGTTTTGTTTTCTTTTGCTTTGCTGACACAAAGTCTTGCTATGGAGTCCAAGTTGTGCTTGAACTAATCGTGTAACAAAGACCAGCCTTAAACTCTGTGATCTTTCTGCCTAACTCTCCTGAATGGTGGGATTGCAGGAATGCAGCATCATGCCCTGAAAAACAAATTATTTTTGAATCTCTCAGACACTTGCTATCTTGTAAGGCAAGTGTCTAGTCCTCCGTGAAATATGGAGTAGAAGTTTTAGAGACAAGGTCATGCTGTGTTGCCCAAGACATTCCCAAACTTCTGAGGTTAAGTGCAAATCTTACATCAGCCTTTTGAAGACCTGGGACCACAGATAAGCACTACTGCTCCTGGCTTGTCTTCCAATATATTTCAAACCAGCTGGCTTTTCTTTTTCACCTTTTATATTCAGTGTCTTCATCTTTCTATGGTTGATACACTGCATCAATTTGAGAAGTGTAAAGTTTAACTGACCAACTCAGCAAGGAGTGAGAGTCCTTAATTTGTCAACATACTCACCCTATATAGGAAGAGGGCACCTATATAGATGGTGTGGGTACTACACACACCTCCTCAGGGGGTGCTGGCCTGCTTACAATGTACGGGAGAAAAAGAGGCATTCTCTACCCTAACTTTTTGGTTTTTGTTGTTGTCATCTTCTGCCACCTTGAAGTGTTACTTCTGTGTCATGATATATTGCCTTGGACTCAGATGACCATGGACTGAATCACCTACAAACTTTGAGCCAAGTAGACCTTTCCTTCCTTAATTGTAGGTGTTGAGTATTTTGTGTCAACAAGGAGAGAAAGTAACTAAGACAAAATGCGCTATCAAAGAAGTGGATTTGTTGCTGTAACTATACCTTAGGAATGGCTTGGGGGAAGAGAGTTTGGAAAAGCTAAGAGATATCATTTGAAAGAGTAGAGCTGGAGCACCTTTGGCTGCTATATATGGGAGATTCTGGTCAGAACTCAGAAGAACAGAAGGCTGACGGAAATCCTTTCGTAAAGAGCAGGCTTTGGAGCTTTTTGTTTGAAAGAAGGACTGTACTGGCTGCTGGACTTCAGGTGACATGTGTTATGACTTGGCAGAAAGTTTGTCTTCATTTTGCTTGTGTCAAGAGGTTTTGCCTGAGACTGAAATTAAGGATAGAAAGTTAATGCATCTAAACAGGAGAAATTTTAAGGCAGCTGAAAATTGAGGCTGTGTCACAGCTGTTTTCTGGGGGCATTTAGCAAGGTCTATGTTGAGAATAAAGAGCAAAGAGTTCACAGGGATGATTTAATGTGTAAGTTTGGCCAGAAAGGAAGCACTAGTAACATTCTGGACTACAAAGATAATGCTGAGGCAATCTCAGTTGCTGAGAAGGAATGGAACCATATAACAGATGACCTAGGAATCACTGGAAGCAGCCATTCCCCACTTTTTGCTGCCATTAAAATGCAAAAGTGAAGGACTGCACTGAGGAGAAGGCAGCTGAATGGCAGTAATATAGAAAACTTGCTCCTCAGAACTGGATTCAGAGGACCCAGGGACCTGGGCACTCAACTCTAAGAATCAAGAGAGAAGAAAATCTTGCTATTGTGCCAGCTGTAAGCCATCCGCAGGGTGCTGGGTTTAGGTGTGTGCAGAACTTAAGATTTATGGGGTTAAGGCTTCTGCTCAGAGTTCAGAAGGCCCAGGAGGTCAGATACTGTATCCTCGAACAGGCAGCATATGAATCCATGAGAGTGAAGCTGAAGATGCAGTGGAAACCCCTAGACAGTTGGAAAAGCCAGGAA
>PVJA010008764.1:0-63230 GCA_004027025.1 Myocastor coypus
TTTTTTTTTTTTTTTTTTTTTTGCGGGACCAGGGTTCAAACTCATGACCTTGCACTTGCCAGGCAGGCACTTGTGCCTCAGAGCTATCTCCCCAGCCCCAAGATCTGACTTTCATTAATTTTTTTTTCTTGTTTTTTTTGAGACAGGGTCTCACTCTGCCATTCAGACTGGTCTTGAGCTTTCACTTTTGTAGCCCAGGCTGGTTTCTAACTCATACTGATCCTCCTGCCTCAGCTTCCCAAGTGCTGGGATTACAGGTGTGCACCACCACACCTGGCCAACCTTAACTAATATTGTAACATAAGCATTTCCTCCTTGCTATAGAAATTCAGGAAACATGTCTTAATGACTTCATTAAGCTGCACCATGCAGCTAAGTCTGAATATACTTAACTTTGTGGTGTTTTCCACAGGACAATGTGTGGAATGTGTTTTTCCTTTTTGTGGTCCCGGGTACTGAAGGCAGGGCCTTTGCTCTAAGCCAGCGGTTCTCAACCCGCGGGTCTCAACCCCTGCAGGGGTCAAACAACCAAAACACAGGGGTCTAAAGCCATCGGAAAATGTTATTTATTTGGAATTGTTATATTTAAACCCATGCTATGCCATGGTGAAATGTTATTTATTGGAATTATTATTATTGGATAATAAATATCTCAACATATGATTAAATATTGTTTTTGTGATTAATCACTATGTTTAAATTATGTTTGATTTGTAGCAATGAGAATCTGTAATGCATATCAGGTATTTACATTCCAAATCATAACTGTAGCAAAATTACAGTTTTGAAGTAGTCACCAAAATTATTGTTTCTTTGGGGTCACTGCAACATGAGGAACTGTATTCCAGGGTCACGGCATTAGAAAGGTTGAGGACCACTCTCTAAGCTGCATCCCCAGCCCTTTTTAAAATGTTTTGATTTTGAGACAGGGTCTCCCCAGGCCACTGGGTGCGTGCTGTCCGCCTGCCTCAGCTTCCCAGAGTGCGGGATCGACTGTAGATGTGTAGCACTGTGCCTGGCTGCCGGGCTCGGCCCGCATCCATCTCAGGGTGGTGCAGAAGCTTCATGGCATGCGCTCAAAGTTCAGCAGTCCAACGGCAGGTTTTGGATGTGTACTGTGGAGAGAGCCCATAAATGGTTACTGTGCTTTCTCAGTTCACTTTAAACCGCTCATAAGCAGCATCCTCCTGCCCGGCCCCCGTCCCTCATGCAGCCTCGCTTTGCAGAGCCGGAACGTCACAGCAGCCCCGGGTGCGGGCCCTTGTCCCCCATGCTGGCTGTGCTTCAGGAGCCTCTGAAAGGCCTCTGTGTTTGCTTCCCAGGTCTGAAGGAGATAACGTGCTGATCTGCGGCGGCTCCTCCTGGGCTGGGAGCGGAAGGGTCGGCCTGCCAAGGACACCGCGGAGCTCCCGGAGGGCAGCCCGCCGGCCTTTCCCTGAGCTCCGAGAAGCCTGTCACAGAGCTGGCTGCACGTTCCTGCTCCTGTTGACTTGTGCTATTTAAATAAATCTTTCTTGCTGACTGCCTGTGTGTGGAGCTTCTGCTCATCCTCCGGTCGTGCCGGGCTGCACGACCAGGCCAGGTTTTGCTTCTTGATATCTCTAACCCGCGCCCCCGGAGTCGCCCTCTGACCCCAGCCTGCTCCCTGTGGGTCAGATGCACCTTGTGATCTTAGATTCATTTTGGGATTTAATCTCCTGTCAGCTCTTTATTGTGGCCCCTGACCTCCGCCCTGACCTCAGTCTCCTCGCTGGATGCAAGAGCTGTCCTTGGCCCCTTGCCTCTGAGCGCCCGGTTAGCCTGCCTGGTTGCGTCCTTCATCCTGGCTGTCGGCCGACTGCAAAGTGGCCCTCGAGAAGGCCCGTGTCCTGATTCCTAGAGCTTCCTGTGGCAAAGGGGGCTCTGCAGACGTGACCAGGGAGCGACTTGGAATCGCCCTGATTGTCTGTGTGGCCTACAGTGACCCCAGAAGTCTGTGTGAGAGAGACGGCGTGGTCACAGCCAGAGGAGGTCGTGCAGCGACCGAAGCAGTGGTTATGGACTCGTCTGCTCCGAAGATGCCAGAAGGTGCCAGAAAACACGGAACGGCAGCCGCTGGAAGCGGAATGGCCGCAGGCCGCAGTCTGCTCAGACGCTCTGGAAGGAGCCGGCCGGGCCCGCGCTTTGATTTCGCCTTGGTAAAGTAGAGTTCATGCTCTTGTGCTTAGGGCCATAGGAAAACACCTCTGCAAGTTTTGGCTTTGTTTTATTTTTCTGATAGGTTCTCCCTGGGTAGCCCAGACTGGCCTTGAATTCACAACCATCCTCCTGCCTCAGCCTCCCGAGTGCGGGGAAGTGTGTGGCACCACAGCCAGCTCTGTGGTGTGTGAAACTACGACATTTGTGGTAGTTTGTGTCCACAGCAGTACAAGAGCAACACAGTCATGACCCAGAGTGAGACCCAGAATGCAGAGACACGTCTGATCCTGCGATGGGGCTCAGGGAAGGCCAGGAGGAAGCCCCGGTGCCTTCCCTGTTGCGGCCGCAGCCCCTTCTTCCGTGGCTTGGATCTTGCAGCCAGTGTCCCTGGAGCAGGCTGCGTCCCTGGGGCTTGGCTCTGGGTGGGAGTCAGTGCGTGCAGACAGCTTGCAATAAAAGTGAATCACTGTCGCGCTGGGTTCCAGAAGGTCTCGGGGCCAGTAATTTCAGGTCTTTTCTAGATCATTCACCAATGCATGTTTCTCCAAGCTTGGGTCCAAGCCATTGATGAGTCAGTTTTGTGGACCAAGTTCATTAATTTGAAGATGTAGAATAGTAAAGGTGAGCACTGTTTTCGAGGCTTCGTTTTCCTGTGCAGCACGTATACACAAGGCGTGATAATAGCTGTCACGGCATGGGGTTTTTACAAGGGGAGCAGTGCAATTCAGGACATGCTTTATAAGGTTATTTTATAGTCGCCCAAGGAAGCACATACGAAGGGTGTAGGACATCTGTCTACGCACTGAAGACCAAAGACTCCAGCCGAGGGCCTGGATCCTGGTAGCCTGCATGGGTCCAGCTGAAGACCTAGAGCTCACAGCAGGGCCTCCCACAGGTCCAGCTGGAGGCCTGGAGCCCACGGTGGTGCCTCAGGCAGGCCTGTTTCATAGGCCTGCACTGGGAAGTCCCAAAGGTCAGTGGTAGAAGTCCGTGCCAGGGGGATGAAGGGTCTGTTCCAGTGGCTGAGGGATCGGAGCTGGAGCCGAGAAGCAACCCTAGCAAGTGCCAGAGCTCCACCGCCAAGTACCGCTGCTGTCCTTAGCTACAGTGAGGTCCCGGGCTCCTCCCAGGATGAGGGCAGCTGGGTTCCTGTCAGGAAAGCCCACACTGTGAGCTTCTCCAGAAGACTGAACAGTGCGCCATGTTCCCCTCGAGCCAGGAAGCAATGCTCAAGGTGAGGAGCAGGGCTCTGCCAAGGTGAACTGCAGCCATTCTGAGCAACAAGGTCCCGAGCTCCTCCTCCTCCCAGGAGAACAACCAGGCTCACCAGGAGAGCCAGCATGGCGAGGTCCTGCACAGAACGGCCCAAGAGAACCAGGAGCTCCAACAGCTGCTCCAAGCAGCTGCGCTAACAGCCTCCCTGCAGCTTCTCCAATCCTGACTCTTGCGCTGCGGGCAGCCACCCTCGGCCAGGCCCTGCACACCCAGCACCACGCTGGTTCAGTTCAGCAGGGTGTGGTAAGCTGACCACCAGTTAACCATCATAGCATATACTGTGAACGCTTGAAAGCTTTGTCACTGTAGAAGACGTCTGGCCATTAATCGCACAAGATAGTCCCTCTTGGGACACACTTAGGCCAGCATTCTTGCCACTTCATGAAGAAGCCGCTCTGGAAGTCCGAGCTGCTTCATGAGATGTGATAAAAAATCTGGTGACTGCCACTACCAATGAGAGGACAGGCTTGTAGAAGCGTGGCTGTGTGTCCCAGCCCGCCTTGTGCGCTGTGTCTGGCACTGTGTGACTTCTGGGTCTTCCCTACAGTCAAAATGCCCACGAGAGGAAAGTGATTTGAGTCAGTTCAGAACATCTGGGCAGCCAGGACAGCGCAGTCAGGGAAAGGACTTCCAGGCTGGCTTCAGCGAGCAGCAGCCCGGGACTGCTTCCCTGCAAGGGTGTCCCCTGAGGATCGGTGGCAGCGTACCTTTCACTGTGACACACATCTGTAGCTCCCACGTCGCTGTGTTGTGATCACGCCGCATAGTTGGTGAGCAGAGCTGTTGTGCTTTTGTCCCGGTTCCATAGCTGAGCCAGGTCACTCGAGCGCTTCCGTGAGGCCACTGACCACGAACGTTCAGATCCCCTCGCTGCGCGTTCCTGGTTGCCTGCTCCCCTGGTATCTTATGTTTACCCCTCCCTCAAGGAAGATTATACTGCGCTAATGCTGACCGTTGTGTCATGAAGAATCCCTCCTGACAGCAGCACTTTTAATTTTCGAAGTGGGGTTAAAGATAATGACTAAAAAACAAAGCAGTAGGGGCACAAATTGCTCTGGGAGAAAATCGTGGGAGCAGTATGCCTGCGAGTCTGGGGCCTGAGGAGCGGCGCCCGTTGTGTCTGTGGACAGGGACGTCGGGCCTGGAAGAAAGTCTGGTGGCCTCTTTCTCTGCTGTGCCTCACAGGAATGGGTCACATTCCAAAGTATGCTCAGCTTCAGTTTTTTTATGTTTTGTATTTTAGGGAAGGATCTCCAGGGTGTTCAGGGTATCACTACTAGATTGGATTTGTAGCCATCCACCTGTTTACAGCCTCCCAAGAGTTGAGATTACAGGTGTTCACCACTGTGTGCCCCTGGGGGGGGGGGGCAGGGCCGGCTTGGCAGGCCCAGGGATCAAACCTCTGCCCCTGTGCCTGCTTGCAGGTGCTTCAGTCTGTTGAGCAATTTGGCCAGCTCTAACTTTATTTTTTTTAAAGAATAAGAGAGGGCTGGGGAGATAGCTCAGTAGAAGTGCTTGCCTAGCAAGCACACAATCCTTAGTTTGATCCCTGGTACCACCCAAAAAAAAAAAGAAAAAAAGTGAGACAGGGGCTGCAGGGATAGCTCAGCTGTCTAAGCACCTGCCTGGCAAGTTTAAGGACCTGAGTTCAGTCCCCAGCCCTGCATGCCATGCTGGCCCTCAAACTGGGTATGGTGGCACGTGCCTATAATCTCAGTACTGGGGAGGCTCAGTATCCAGTTCTCCAGGAATGGGCTGCAGTATTGTTAATGACCCCAAGGCCACCCATACACTGGCATCCCAAGAAAGCCAATTCATGCCAACTACAGCAGCAACCACCACTTGGGCTGCAGTAATAAAAGCAGCATCAATTATGGCATCTAATACAAACAGTATTAACAAGCCTCAAGGACCAATGATGTTCCCTCCTTAGCCATAGACAAAGGAGATTTATAATTAGAGTATTCATAATAAGAGAAGCCAAACACTGACTGACTAGTGACTGACAGTAGACATCTACTTCATGGAACGATTGTACCTCTACTAACCATAGAACAGCACTCAGCACTGAGAGTGCGAAGTTAGCTGGAGAACCACAAATGGTAGCAGTCATGCCAGTGAGGGAAAAGGGAGCGAGGAATCAGAAAATGGAAAAATAAGATTTGAAAAATTAATAGAATTCGAGAAGGAGCAGAGCGTGAACCAGGGCTTCCTACGGAAGAGCCAAAGGAGATTCACAGTGTGAGAAATGCAGGAAGAGGTGGACGAGAAAAGCAGAACAAGAGGACCAGCCACACAGCTCAGCTGAGTAAAGTGCCTGCGTGGGCAGCGCTCAGGAGCCGGGGCTCGATCCACGTGCTGCCACGCCAGCCCCACCGCCAGGGTGCACTGAGGCAGCGTGATGGTGTGCGCCTGAAACCCCAGCTCTTGGGAGGCTGTGAACACGCAGACAGCGCCAAGTCCGATCTCGTAGTGAGACCCTGAACACCCCGTAGACCCTGCCCTAAAGTAAAAATAAGAAAGAAGAGGGGGCCGGGGAGATAGCGCCGTAGCACAAGTGCCTGCCTGGCAAGTGCAAGGTTGTGAGTTCAAACCCCGGTCCCTCAGATAATTAAATAAATAATAAAAAGAACAAGGGTAAGCAGCAAAGCGCAGGAAATACAAGAAGGATAAGATAGAACAGAAAAAGAAGAAGAAGAAGAAGAAAAAGAAAAAGAGAAGCCAGGGCGGGTGTGGTGGTGCATACCTGTAATCCCAGCACTTGGGAGGCCGAGGCAGGAGGATTGGTGGGAGTTCAAGACCAGCCTGGGCTACAAAAGTGAGCTCAAGGTCAGCCTGACCTTGCCTCAAAAAGACAACAACAACAACAACAAAAAAAAAAAAAAGAAAAGAAAAAGAGAAACCAGGACACAAAGCATAATGGGAGGAAGTTTGTTTTTTTCTTTTTTGGAGACAGGGTCTCTCTGTACAGGTCAGGCTGGCCTTGAGCTCAGTTTAGTAGCCCAGGCTGGTCTCGAACTCTCACCGATCCTCCTGGCTCAGCTTCCCGAGTGCTGGGATTACAGGTGTGCTCCACCACGCCCGGCTATAAAATATATACATATATATATATATTTTTTTAATTTTTTAATTTATTTATTTATTTATTTATTTATTTATTTTTTTGGTTTTTTTGAGACAGGGTCTCAATGTGCAGTTGAGGCTGGCTTTGAGCTCACTTTTGTAGCCCCGGCTGGTCTCGAACTCACAATGATCCTCCTGCCTCAGCCTCCCAAGTTCTGGGATTACAGGCGTGAGCCACCACGCCCGGCTATAAAAAATATTTTAAATAAATAATAATTAGAAGTCTGGGCGTGGTGGTGCACACCTGTAATCCCAGGACTTGGGAGGCTGAGGCAGGAGGATTGATGTGAGTTGGAGACCAGACTGGGCTACAAAAGTGAGCTCAAGGCCAGCCTGAACTGCATAGTGAGACCCTGTCTCAAAAAGACAAAAAAAAAAAAAAAAAAACAGATATCATGAACCCCAATAACTTTCATTTGTATATGTAAGTCAAGAAGGACTAATTTTAAAAAATTAGCACTTCCCAAAAATCTAATATTTTGAGTATTGAAAATTATTCCCAGCCTTAATCAAAATATCCCTTGAAATACAACCTATGCCTTTCCTTTAACTGTCAACTTTTCTTTTTTTGAGCCTGATAGAAATTTTATGGGAAAGAAAATAATTTTATTATTCATGTTGATAAGATTATTTGTATTTCCCCTAATTGGAAGGATAAAATGATTGAGGACTGAGAAATAAGCGCCTGCCCGAACTGCTCAGTTCTACTGCGTACATTTGTGCTGCTGTGTTGGGGGATGAGCCAGCCTACAGCCTGTGCTTCCAAAATGAAAGGGCTTTTTTGTTTCCCGGCTGGCCTCAGACTCACGGTGATCCTCCTGGCTCAGCCTCCCCAGCGCTGGGGTCACAGGTGTGCGCCACCCAGCCCAGCCAGCAGACGAGTTTTTACAAAGACATTAAGATGACATTTCACGAAGTTTCCAAGAGACCAGGCACTTGCTGGCTGTGGGGACACAGTCGAGCTCCCCCAGATCTGCCACAGGTGTGTGTCTTCATGCACAGACGGCCCTAACCTCTCTGGGGCTCGGCACCCTCTCCTGTAAAATGAGGATGATAACTATCAACCCTGACTCCTGTGTTGTTGAAACAGCTCACTGGGGTGTGAAACCGCTGTCTACTTCCTGGGGGCCTGGGGGCCTGGGGTCCTGGGGTCCTGGGGAGGTGGGCCGCTGACCCCCAGGTGTGTCTAGGGCCTGACTTTGCTTGCCTTCCCCTGTCTCATATTAACACGCCTCCACCTGGGTTTTAGTTTGTTTCTCACTTGGCAAGCCTGCCCCGCTGTCATTCAACCCCCAGGGGTCCTGCCCCCACCGCAGGCCAATGCCACTTTACACTCATTCTTACTCCAGCCGGCCAAGCCCTGGCCCGCCCACGGGTGGGTGTGAATTTGCAGCAGCCCTGGGGGAGGGGGTCACCACACCCGGGTCCTCTGGTTGCGATCCTCCTGGGTCATCTATGCCACCATTCCCTTCCGGTTAGTCTGTGGCCCCAGAATGCTGGCATTCCCCAGGAAGAATGCAGATGACTCCTTATGCCATCAGAGCTTCTGGCCGTGTGACAGAGAAGATGTACAGTTGACCCGTCCGCTCTGGGTCAGATCGTCTCTGGCGGCCATAAACTTCAGGGCAGCTTATCCTTGTCTTCACCTTCTGTGGGATGAGACAGTTATTTATGTTGGTCGTAAGGTTCAGGTGAAGTTATCTGTTACTCATTGCTGCTGTAGAAAAGTAGGTGTGCCAGAGGGTGACTAGAGGGTCACACTGCCCTCTGCCTCGGGGCCAGTGCATGGTCCACGAACGCGTCAGGTTGTGCGCTTGCTCCGGTGCTGTGGTGGCCATGGTTTTAGAGACTCTGATCCTAAACCCACTGGGGCCTGGCAGGATGGCTCAGTGGTCTAAAGTGCCTGTTTAGGAAAGCTAAGGCGGCTGTAGGGACTGTAGTTTGATCCCCAGCACCACATGCTGCGCCAGCTCTGCCTTCAGGGCAGGCTGAGCCGGCCATAAAAATAAACAAAAGTTCTGAAACAAGAAAAAAAAAAATTCTAAAAAACCCCAAACTAAACCCATTGATTGATTGATTGTGGTACTGGGGATTGAACTCAGGACCCTGTGCTTGCCAAGCAAGCGCTTATCCACGTGTTTATTACCAAGTGCCAAAAGTGCAACGAAACCAGTGATGGGAAGAAGAGTTGATGTCGCTCACAGTTCTGGGAGGTTTCAGCCGCTATTTGCCTGGCTCCCAAGCAGGGCGGCTTGGCTGAGGCCATCACAGAAAAGCAAGCAAGAAGCAGGGGACCTCAGCGGCTCCCTTGCTTCTCTATCTAGGCCACCAGGACAAGGGTCAGGCCAAAGCAATCAGTGATCTGACTCAACAACCACACACCCTTAATCCTGGCATCGCACATTTTAGGTTCAGCCACTCTGAAAAAGCCCTGCCTCTGACTCCATGAGGCTTTGAGGGGATGCCTAGATGCAAACTGTAAGAGTCCCTCCCCAGAACCACAAACATATATATGTAATGAATTACGGTTGTGCTGTAGAAATGTCATGCTATAGCAGGGGCGTCCTTTTTTTTTTAAAATTTTTTTTATTTAGCAGAGTCTACAGTATAGGGATCCGTTGATCTTACTGAGAACTGGTTCAACCCCCAGGAGACGGGGCCGTAGGAGAATCGTTTATACCTTTACTTCCCGTAACACAAAGCTACCTAGCAACCAATAGCTGGCCTGAAGCAAACAGGATGTTTTTCGCAAACTGGGGTAGCTTTCCTGGGGATAGAACCCTGGTGTCTTTGTCTGCCTAAGCAGGCACTTTAGTCCACTGAGCTATCTGCCCGGTCCTGGAGGGGCGAGTCTTGAGGGCCTTATGTTAGATAAAATGGGCCAAACACAAGGACTCAGGTACTGTAGACCTTCACTGTCAGTCACCTCAGATTCCTAGGGACAGGAGAACTGTTAATTTGATTTCCAGGATTTGTGAATGGGCCATCTGGGAAGTTAACTTGTTGGATGGGGTATTGAAATTTGTTTAGTTTCAGATTTACAAGGTGAAAACAATCTGGGGATGGATAGTTGCTCAGCAGTACGAGTGTACTTAGTCCCACCGAAAACAACACACTTAAAATGACAAAAATGAGCCGGGAGGCGGCACAAACCTGGAATCGCAGCACTCTGGGAGGCTGAGGCTGAAGGACTGCAAGTTCAGACTCAGCCTGGACAACTTAATGAAGCCCTGCCTCAAAATAATAGTTAATAGTGATAAAAAGGCTGGGGGTATAGCTTAGTGCGAAGTCCTGGTCTGATTTTCACAAAGGAAAAGAGAAATTACAATGGTGAATTTGTGTTACGTATGTTTTACTGCAGTGAAAGCTACGTTAAAGGAGAAAAGCCATTAAAACCAGGTCTGAGGAAGGACGGTACCTTGCTGTCGCCTCTTGACGACGCTCTCACCCCATACTTGGCGACTGCGAACACGAGGTCAGGATAAATTTCTTGCATCAATCGTCAAAGCAGAGACCCGCTGGCCCCACCTCCAGGGCAGAAGCAATTTCTGAGCAAATACAAGACGACTGTCTCTAAAATGCCAAGTTACGCTCTGAACGCTTACATCTGCGTAAGCTGGCACCTCAGCGGTGTCACACGGGGAATTCAACTCGGACACGCGAATTTTACTTATTTATTTATTTTTCTTAACATTATTATTATTATTGTTATTATTGTAATATTATGGCCCACTCAGCCCACCCTGAGGGTGGGGCTGGCACAGCACGCGGTGCCAGGGATCGAACCATGATCCCGACAGTTGCCTGAGCTTTCCTAAGCAGGTGCTTTAGACCACTGAGCCCTCTCGCCAGCCCGGGCACGTGAATTTTAGAGAGAGAAAAGCGCCCCCTTAATGAGTCCAGATCGCCCTAAGCTCTCAGTCAACGCTGCGACCCTGAAGACCTCAGGCAGAAGCTGGTCTCGAGACTTCTTTCTCTATAGCTGGGGCTGGAGCCCGGGATCCTGTGCGCATGCGCACATCCCAGGCCGGGACTCTACTCTGGGGCTACACGCCCAGCCCTACTAGAGACAGCGCTGGTTATTATGCTGCGAGTTCAGGTACTGCGGTAACTAGTACCACCCTCACAGGGAAAAGTCATTTCCTCCTAAGTGTTGATAATGTCGGGGTGAGCTAGCCTTGGACGTCTTCTCACACTCACACAGGCACACATACCCACACATGTATGCACGTCCGTACTCTTGCACACTCACACCCTCACCTAAACCCTCCTACTTACCTTCCTGTTTTTTGTTGATTTTCAGTGAATCACAAGACGTTTACGACATCGATATGGACTTCTAAAATTAGCTTCTTGCTCAATAGCCTTTAAAGCAAAGGGCCGTGCAATACATTTGCCTTGGATTAAATTTAGCAGTGGGGATGTTACATAACAGGGCAGGGAGAAGCCAGAAGGGCAGGGTGTGAGGATCCAGGGGACGGTGGGCTGGCGTGGACCTCTCCGGCCTCAGACGCGAAACAGACTTGCTGGATGTTGGAGAAAGGATTGGTTGGGGTTTTTTGTTGTTGTTGTTGTGTTTTGGTGGAACCAGGGATCAAACTGAGGACCTTGTGTCTGCCAGGCAAGCACTTATTCCACTGAGCTATCTCCCCTGCCTGAGAGCGGGTTGGACTAACGAAGGGGAATGTACATTTTCTGTATAATGTGATGGCACAGTTTTGTCTTGAAATAAAGCAACAAACGTTCTCCAGTATTATGCTTTCGAAAAGGAACTGTTATTTAAAGGATGATGCCATCTGACACATTCGGCCAGAATCAGAAATAAAAATTTTCCACTTAATTGACAAAAAACAAAAACAAACAAACAAAAAAAAAAAACCTCTTTAAAAACAGTCAGAAAAATAAAAAAACAAAAGTGAAGAAATCTAACTCCTTGGTCCCCTCCCTACTTGGAAACACATTCACAGCAGCCTCTGAATGGGATGCGGGTGACCTTTTGGAGGACTGAGGGTTTGGAATTTTTTAACTCATTGTATAGTTCTGGTGTTGGAATGGTTTTCTTTGTATTCTTCATGGAATTTCTAAATTCTTATTCCATTGATTTTTTTTTAAATAAAAAGTCTTATAACCTTTTAATTTATCAATTTTTTTCTCATCCAGAGCTTGCTGTCCAATATTTTCTATTACTTTTATTTTTATTTATTTATTTGTTTGTTTGCTTACATTATGGCCAGCTCCATCTGCCCTGGGGGTGGGGCTGGTGCAGCATGTGGTGCTGGGGATCAAACCTCGGTCCCTGCGGCTGCCTAAGCTTGCCTAAGCAGGTGCTTTAGACCGCTGAGCCATCTCACCAGCCTGCACTTGAGTTTTTTTTCTCTTAGTACTTTTAATATTAAGTAAAATATTACTTAAAGCCTTTGAGGAAAGGATATTTTTTCCCACTAAGCAAAATTATTTGTTTTCTGAAGAAATCAGAAATTTTTAGGAAAGAGCAGAAGGAAGAGAATACAATCAATATGGAGGGCTTTTTTTTTTTTTCTTCAGAAATGGGGATTGAACTCAGGCCCTTGCACTTGCCAGGCAAGTGCTTATTCTACTGAGCTCTCTCCCCAGCCCCTGGAGAAGACCTTTAATTACAGTCAAGGTCAGTTCCGTGACAGCAGCAGGGCAACATTTTCTCATTTAGAAGTGCATTTTTTTTTTTTTTTTAATGTACTGAGGACAGGGTCTACAGGGTCTCGCTACACAGCTTGGACTGCTAGGGATCCTCCTGTCTGAGCCTCCCCAGCTCTGGGATTATAGGCATGCACCACCACACCTAGTTTTGGTGGCTGGCTCGGGAGTGGCATGACGTGCAGTACCAGAGATCGAACCTGGGTCCTGGAGCTCTCCAGGCAGGTGCTTAGACCACTGAGCTATCTCCCCAGTGCCCCTCATGGTCTTCGGACGAGGCCTGAGTGACAGTGCTTTGTCCTTGCATGGCCGTACAGTGGAAGGGCCGTGTCCCAGGATAACATGTGACCTCCTGGACCTCGTGATGGTAGAGACACCTTGAACTGCTGTTGTTCAAATTGGGATGCGTATCAGATGCCTTCAGCATGCCAAGCAGGGTTTGGAAGGCTAGGATGTTTGCCACGCAAAGAATTCCTTAGGAAATACCATCTCACTCATACCCTGGGTTTTCTCGTGGTCTTTGACGGCCAATACGTGGCCTGTGAAAACATCAGGCAATGCAGAAATTCTCACGTAGTGGAAATATATTGTTGTGCTTGTGTGACAGCCTTGTTTTCTCTGGTGAGCCAGTGGTTTGGAGGTAGCGAATCTACCCAGAGCTCCAAGGAGGAAGGGACATTCCCACTTGGCCCAGGGACCAGCGGGGACCTGGCACCCGATTTCAGATTTGGATGCAAAGTTGACCAAGTAGGCACAAGTGGACTCTTAGCTTGAGAGGGCAGTGCGGCCGTGACGTGGGGGCTGGGGTGGGGAGCGTGCGGCTTGCCTGGTAAGGTATGCGAGGGCTCGAGTGACAGGATGAATCCCAAGCCAGGACTAAAGGCCCCTGTGGTTGGCTAAGGAAGTCTGGTTTTGCCTGGGCGCTGTGGGAGCCATGTAAGTGAGGAAGGGACTTGGATGGAAAATCTGTGGGATGTTGTATGATAGGAGTCAGTGTGAGAAGAACAGACGATGGATTTAGCTCAGAGGTCTCACTGAGCCCAGAGCTCCAGAAGCAGCTTGCCTTTGTGGAGGGCTAAAAGCAGGCTAAGGCTAAGGAATGTGAAGTCACTATGTCTTCTACTATTGACCTAACACTAGGTGCACACAGATGCTAACATAAACAAAACAAAACAAAAAAACAGGCAGGGGAGGAGACGACCATTAGCATCGAAAGCTAAGCAATAGAAGAACAGGGCACCTGCAGGAGAAGCTGTTATCTGCAGCCTTGAATCCCAGATTTCCGGGATTTCCAAGTAACAGAAAACAGCCCTCCCTGGGCTCTGTTAATTAGTCCCTGCTTCTAGGACAGTGGTTCTCAACCTTTCTAATGCCGTGATCCCGCAATATGGTTCCTCATGTTGCAGTGACCCCAAACCAAAAAATAATTTTGGTGGCTACTTCAAAGCTGTAATTTTGCTACAGTTATGATTCGGCATGTAAATACCTGATATGCATTATGTCTTCTCATTGCTACAAATCAAACATAATTTAAACGTAGTGATTAATCACAAAAACAATATTTAATTATGTGTTGAGAAATACTTATTATGAATTCCAATAAATAACATTTCACCATGGCATAGCATGGGTTTAAATATGTATTTTCCGACGGCTGTAGGCGACCACTGTGTTTTGGTCGTTGGACCCCCACCGGGGTCGCGACCCACAGGTTGAGAACCGCTGCTCTAGGATATTAATTAGCCTTCGGCCTTTTCTCCATGCTACCATAGTGGGACGACTACACTGTGGTCCGAGCTGCCTGGGCTTCACGCAGCGCTTGTTTTGCTCATCCTTTGTACAAGCTGGACTATGTCTCGCCTATGCTTTTTGCAGGCAGATGGAAGCCATGCCCGTTCCGCGCAGGCGGCAGAGAGAGCGGTCCTTCCCAGGACGGGCTCCGGGCGCGTTCCGACCGGATCTGGTGCACCTGCGCGTCCTGTCTTTCCCTCTAGGATGGGGAAGCCAGATCTCCGTGGTGCCACTAACCGAGGTTCCCGGGAGGCCACTCCTTAGGGAGTCTGCTACGGGGCTGTGCAAGGCAGCGCAGCGTCGGGAGGGGTTCTGGGTACAGCAGTCGCCCTAGTCAAACCTCTGTCGTATGCATGGCGACGGCCACGAGGGCGTGCTGCGTTGGATCTCACGCCAAGTGCGTGGTCTCCATTCATGCCGCACCGGAAGCTCGCTGTTCCTAAAGAGACAGAGAGAGACAGAGCAGATAATGGGGGAAAGGCAGAGATCCCCAAATCTGTCCTCCATGGCCGAGCTGTGCCCTGTTGGCTGGAGCATGGAGGGGAGGCTTGAAAACTGGCAGAGACGTAGAGAAGAAGTTGTGAGAGCAGGGCCGGCGGGACTGCGGCCTGTGAAACGGGGTGGGGTGGGGGGGTCATTGTGAAGACAGATGGAATGCACTGGGGTTGGGCGTGGAGGTCCCGGTTGGTGCGTCATGGATCTTAATTGCTTTTCTTTTTTTTAAAGAAGCACGTGAGGAAAGCCTGGGCGAAGACAGGAGACGGCTGTTCTGGAAGCCACACTGGGTGGTTCAGGCGGAGAGCAGAGGAGACGGCAAAACCGAGGGTGGGGCGGCTGCCTTATTTGCTGTCTGCCAGGCCTGGAGGAAGCCTTGAGATACAGCTCCTACGTGAGCTGTGGGACAGGAGGGAGGGAATGGAGTCAAAGATAAGGGGCGTTAAGCCCCCCTAAGCCCGCCGAGGCTTCAGATGCAAACAGACTCTGCTCCCTGGCCTCTGGCAGACAAGGCTGCGAACGGTCGGGCCCGTATCCGCTTCTTTCCTGAAGCAGATACGTGTAATCTGCACGGCGCAGCGGGATCGCTGAACTTCTTTGTGCCGCTTGTTTCGTGGGGGAGGGGGACTATGAGCAACAGGATGCATCCCCGGGGGCTCCTGGGAACAGAACAGGGCGGGCGGGGCGGGGCGGGGCGGGCAGTGAGCAGCGAGAGGCAGAAGCGACTGCCACAGCTGTCATTTCTCTGTCTGTGCCCATACCTAGGAGCGCTTGGACAATAGCTGTGAGCCCTGGAGCAGGACAGTCCGCTGTCTTCACTCAATTTGTTTCATCGCTAGCCACGCGGAGTAGCAACAGCCTCACGGCATTAGCTACTTAAATATCTGTTGGATGAATAAGAAGACCTAGCTTGCTATCTTTCCTCCCTCCCATCTATCCATCCAGTCACCCATCCGTCCATCTGTCCATCCATCCATCCGTCCTTCCATCTCTCCGTCCATCTGTCCATCTGTCCGTCCATCCACCCATCTTGGAAAGGAGTGGACTGGGCTAGCCCGCAGTATCTTTTTGTCCAATGATGATAAAATACACGTAGCCTAGAATTTACTGTTTTAACATTTCCCAGTTCAGTCAAGTTGAGTAGACTCCTGCTATTCCACATCTATTATCTGTCTCCAGAACATTTTGCTATCCCCGAGGAAACTCAGAACTTTCTACCTCCATCCTCCCTCACCTCCAGGCCTGTGAGCCAGCATTCAACTCTTTGTGCCTGTAACTCTGGCTGCCATGGGCATGTCACACAGGTGGAATCATAAACCCTTTTGTGCCAGCCCACAGGTTTTACAACCACACAAATAGTGTGCTGCTGGTAGAGCCAGTCTTCCTGACACACTGCCTCCCTGTCTGTAAGTAGGCTATAACAATAGTTCCTTTACAGTATTGTTGCAAGGTCAAATTGAGGCATAACACGTAAGCTGTCACCTAGTGCCGGGCACACTACAAACAGCAGTGACAGCTAACTGTACACTCTACGTTAATGGGTGCTAGCATTTATACACCATTTGGGTGGGTGTATTCAGCAGAAACAGGCGTGAGCAATGTGCCTGTCTGTGCCTGGCGCTGTCTTGAACACTTTACGTACAATAACTCATTTCAGACTTGCACGTAGGGGGCTGGGGACATAGCTCACGGGCATAGCACCTACCTGGCCAGCCAATGCGAGGTCTTGAGTTCAATTCCCGGTGCCCCTATCTCCCCCAAAGAAAACCTGTTAAACGTACTCTTAGAGTAGGGATGGCAGGGCAGATGAGAAAATGAAGATGCGGAGTGCTTAGGTAACGGCTGCTTGAGGACCCAGCTGGGCTTTCCAGCCAGGCAGCCTGGGCGGGGGTGTGCCTAGTGGTTAACATACACCTTGCATGCTTGAAACCCTGGGTATCACCCCCAGTTCTGGGGCAAAAAAGAAATCGAGGCAGCCTGTTTCCAGAGCCGTGATGGAGCCCAGGTGCTTGGTCTCTGCTGCTTTCTGGCATGTCGGGCCTTAGCTCTGGCTATCAGGGTGAGCATAGGAGGGAGAGAGCTGCAGGAACTGCGGACGCGTGACAGAGGAGGAGTCCCTGTGTGTGCATGTGTGTATACGTATACGTGCATTTGTGCATATATACATGTATGTGCATGCATGTATATATGTGTAGTGCATGTATGTGTGCATATGTATATGTATGTGTATCTCTGTGCGTATGTTTGCTTGCAGTACTGGCGGTTGAACCCATAGCCTGCACACTGAGCTACGTCCCCACTTTTTATTTGCTTGCGTTTTTTCTGAGACAGGGTCTCATCAGGTCACTAGGTTCACCAGGTTGGGCTTGAACTTGGGGCCCTCCTGTCTCAGCCTCCTGGAGCACTGGGATTACAGGCCTGGGCCGCTCAGCCCCGCTAAGCTTGCTGCTGTGCGTTGAAGGCCCTTTCCACCTTTGGCCCTCAGGCTGCCACGTCCACCTCCACAGCCCCACGAGGAAGAAAGCCAGGGCCTTTCCCTTCCCTGGCAGGAAGCCCAGCAATCCTTGACCCCCGCCCCGCCCACCCACCCAGCGCCCCGCGGAGATTGGCCTCCTCTCCTGCATGCTAGGCCACCTCCCACGGGCTTTATTGTTTTCTTAACACCTTCGCTCAGCTACTGGTCACTTTAAAAGGGCAGAGCCTGTAGCGGCTCCCGGGTCTGCGTCCCCCAGGCCGGTGTGTGCAGCACAGCAGTCGGGTCCCAGTAGCCCTGGCAGGAGCCCGACCACCCAGTCTCTTCACCCTGATGCCGGGAGAGGTGAGCCCCGTGGTAGCTTGCGCTCCCAGCGGGCCTGGGCCGGGGCTTCTGTCCGGGCTCTCCTCCTACCTCTCTGCCTCTCCTCCCCACGGCAGGCACCCATGTGTGACAGCAGCAGGACCAAGGAGCAGGGCTTGGGGGGCAGGAGTCGCGCGTCCTGGTACGAGCGCTTCGTGAAGCCCTGCCTGGTCGAGCTGCTCGGCTCCGCCCTGTTCATCTTCATCGGGTGCTTGTCGGTCATCGAGAACGCACCGGACTCCGGGGTGCTGCAGCCGGCCTTGGCCCATGGCCTGGCCCTGGGGATTGTCATCGCCACGCTGGGGAACATCAGGTAAGGCCTGGTGCAAGTTGGCTGCTAGCAGGGCCCCTAGGTACACTCCGTATTGCAAGGAGCACTGGGATGGGGGTGGGAGCCAGGTGGTAGGCAGCAGCCTTCTCGCTCTGCAGCCTGTGGGCAGGTCGCCCCGCAAACCCAAGTCCTCACCCCCAGTGGAACCCCAGGGCACTTCTCCAGTTGTTTCTGTCAAGCCAGCATGCGCTGCTCACCAACCCTGCGCCCAGGCCACAGACTAAGCACTTCCTGGCCACTGATCTCATATAGTGGCCCAGTGAGGAGACGCGAGAGAGCAGGTTGGCTCCAGAGCTCCCACCAGAGTGTCTCGCAGGGGGGCACAGAGAGCCTGGCCTTGAGTGGTCTGAGGTCGATATGGTGGGGAGCTATGTGGGAAGAGCAGAGGCGCTTCTGTAGAGGCAGGGGGCTTCCTGCAGGGGTCCCAGGCGCCTGGGAGTCGCCCAGGATCAGAGGGCAGGTAGGGGAGTCGTTCTTTTGGCTTTGTTCTCTTCTGAATCGGGGAAAACCTGGAAAGGTATGTGTGCGTGGGGAGTGGTTGGGACAGCGTAGTTATTAAGCAGACACAGGTGTGAGTAAAAAAGTGTACACTGAAGGCCACGTTGCTAGCCTTCACCCCCCCGCCCCCCACTCCTCCTTGCTGCGAGCACGCGCACCCCATCGTCCTTGCCACCTGGGCAAGCAGCTCTTGGCGTCCTCTCCCGGGAGCCTGAACCAGGTGTGACAGGAGAATACGGTGAAGGCCCCTGCGCAGCGCCCTCCACCGGAGAGACAGGCTTGCCCACGTGGGGTGGTGTGTCCCCAACCCCTAGTCCCTGGATCCGGCACCAGGGGACTTCTGGCTCTTCCCCCAAATGAAAAGGACCATGAAAGGTAAATATTTGGAATTCATCAGGATCGGGGTAGCCCCAGTAGGGCAACTGAAGACCCCCTGGGAGAACATTCCCAGCGCTGTGTGTGTATGTGTGTGTGTGTGTGTGTGTGTGTGTGGTGGGGGAGACAACAGGATAGGTGTGCTGCAGAGAGGGGGTGGAAGGGCCACGGGGCTTTCCCTGTAATCTGTAAACTTTGTGTAAACATCCACCACACAGTTGATCGGTCTCATACCTGGCATGAAGAACCCAGCAGGGCGATGTGGGACCTGTTGGTCTGAATTTAACCTCAGTCAACAAGCAGCTCTGAGTAAGGGAATGGGCGGCAGCGCAGGCAAAAGCCTCCGTGTGCAGCGGGGCGGATGTGACTGTTCCCTAACTGCGTAGACCATGTTATGCATGCCAACGTCCCTGTGTTCTGGCCTAAGATAGAGACCATGACGCGGAGTCTCCGGGCGTGTTGCTCCTTTAGAAACCCGTTCTTGGGAACCAGGGCGTCCTGCGGCACAGCCTCTGGGAACAGATCCTTCCTCAGCATGGCAGGGAGACAGGATCCTAAGGAAGCCCTAGGGGAGGAGGGCCCGGCCTGAGCAGGTCGAGGGTCTGGGGGACCCTGAAGCTCCAGTCCTCTCTCTGATTTTCACTGTCACTCCCATCTGGAATGCCTGATCTCAATGTTCTGATCATCCTGTGGGCTTTGTTCAGGATCCCCTCTCTGGAACCTTGCCTGGCCTGTGTGACCTGGGGCACATCTCCGAAGAGCCAGAGGGAGTGAAGCATTCTGGGAGGAGTCCAGCGATGGTCTCCCAGCATGGCTTTGCTCTGGGGCCACCCTGGGGTCAGGGCTTAGGAGCTGTTCCTCCCTGCCTGGCTCCTCAGCCTGGGGACCTGGGCTGACACTGGCCCTGCTAGAGGCACCCTCTCACAGTCTCGCTGCAGCCAGGCCTCTGGCCTCCTGACGCCCTTCTCTTCTGCTGCAGCGGCGGACACTTCAACCCCGCAGTGTCGCTGGCGGCTGTGCTGATCGGAGGCCTTCACGTGGTGCTGCTCCTCCCTTACTGGGTCTCCCAGCTGTGTGGGGGCCTGATCGGGGCTGCCTTGGCCAAGGTGGGTGATCCCGAGGGGCGCAGCTGCTGGAGGTGTGGGGGCAAATATTGGACTCTGGCTTTGTATTTGCCAGGGGAATTTTCTACTGAGGCCAGGGCTCTTGGGTTCCCTCCAAAGCTATCCTGTTTCATCCATGCCTGGACACAGCCCTGTCCTGGACAGGCCAGGAGGCACGTCCAGGCTAGGCCCGCGTCACCCTGAGCGTATCTGGAGTAGATCTGCGTCATTCCCATGCCGTTTCCTTCCCTAATTCACTCACCCATCGGTTCATCCATTCTGCAAATATCTCCTGAAGCATGGACGAAGGCGCCATAGGACTCTGGCGAATCTTGAAAAGTCCCTGAGCCACCTCCTCTGCCTGCCTTTGTACCAAGTTACCTTCCTTGGGGGGCTGTGATTCACTTTATGGTGGAGATCCTTCCCTCCACCCCAGAAAGCTGGCTGGTCTTTGTGGCAGAATTTTTTTTTTTTCCTTGTTTCAGAACCTTTATTTGTTTATTCACTCATTTTTTTATGGCCGGCTCAGCCTGCCCTGAGGGCAGGGCTGGCGCAGCATGTGGTGCCGGGGATCGAACCGCTGTCCCTGAAGCTGCCCAAGCTTTCCCAAGCAGGTGCCTTAGACCACTGAGCCATCCCGCCAGGCCCCATGTGGCAGAATTTTGACAGCTCCAGGCCAGGGGCTATCTCAGTGCCCACGGGCGGGCTCTCTCTTTTCCTAGTCTTTTTTTGTTTTTTCATTTTCTTCTTGCTTTTGCCTTTACGTCTCAGCTCTGCCAAGCTCCCTTAAAGATGACAGCTTGGTTTGGCACCCATGGGGGTGTTTGGGGAGGGTGGGGAGGCCTGGTAGCCTGGTAGCCTGGTAGCACTGGGCCCGGGTCTCTAGTGCTGGCCTGACAGACCTCGGTCTCAAAGCCGGCTCTGCCGTCATCCTTGCCTTCGCTCCTCCTACGCCACTCACACCCGCAGCCTCATGGGAAACATGTCAGATGTGCTGATGAACACCTGCTCTGCCCACACCAACGCCACCGGAAGTCAGTCCTCAGAGAGCTCTTCTTATGTGCCAGGAATGCCATGCCCAGGGCCTCTGTACAGCTGTCACCGGCACCGCTGTGCCGTGTGTGTGTGTGTGTGTGTGTGTGTGTGTGCGCGCGCGCGTGCCCTGAGCTGCATCTTCTTATCCTTCTGCCTCAGCCTCTCAGGGTGTCACACGTATGCGCATTTTACAGGCGAGGAAATGGGCACAGAGACACAGTGCCTGGCCCCGGTTCCGACACCGTAGAGGCAGGCCCGAGGCCGACGCGCTTCCTGCCTGCTGGGCTGTAGCTGTGCTCCTGTGGCCTGGTTGTTTCCCTTGCAGAGAACTCAGTTTCAGCTTCGGTGCCCCCCCCCCCGTCCCCAAGCGCTGCCTGAGACGTCACAGTGGACTGCTGATGTGTTTCTCTGGTCACAGTGTCAGGATGCTTTCGTTTTCTCCTCCTTGAAGTCCTCTAAGTTACACGTGCTTCTCCTGGAGCCACTAGAGGGCGAGCTGCTTTTCGGATGACCACAGCGAGGGTCAGGGAGGTCCAGGAGATGCCACACAGCGAACACACAGCTGTCCGCCTGCCCGTGGGCTCTCGGGTCGTGTGGCCACGCCTGCAGGTCCCCTCTGCTCAGCTCCCTGCCTCTCCCGGTCTGGCTGTCATGCCGAGTGGCTGTTGTTGCAGGCTGTCAGTCTTGAGGAGAGGTTCTGGAATGCCTCCGGCGCGGCCTTTGTGACCGTCCACGAGCCCGGGCAGGTGGCTAGGGCTCTGGGGGCGGAGGTCGTCCTCACCACACTGCTGACCCTGGCGGTATGCATGGGCGCCATCAACGAGAAGACGCGGAGCCCTCTGGCCCCCTTCGCGATCGGCTTCTCTGTCACCGCGGACATCCTGGTGGGGTGAGTGTCTCAGCGGCTGCCTCCGCTTCTGAGGTCAGCTCGAAGGGCCCCAAGCTCAGTCGCCAGTGAGGCCCAGGAAGCGGATGCGAATGGGGGAAGAGGGTGACTCTGGCAGCTGGCGGGGAGGGGCGCTGAGCTGGGAGTTAGGAGCCTCGTTGTTCGAATGTGGGCCTGGAGGGAGTCTTCTAATTTACACTCAAGTCAGACATTCAGTCAGTTGAAGGATTTTGATGCAAAGTTAAAAGTTTTTGTACCGTGAGTGAAACACTTCTGTAGGCTATAGCCTGAGGTGTACAAAGGTCATTAGCACCGTCCTATTTATTTTGAGCCTTGCTAGTCCTGACAAAGCACTCAGGAGGAAGGTTCTTGGGGAAGGATGATTTCTCCCATTTTAGAGATGAAGAAACTGAGGCTATGAGGAGACAAAAGTGATATTTAAGGCCATTGGACAGTGGTAACAATAGAGGCATTGATTTCTTCAGAGCAGGAAATGGGGTCCTGTTTCTCCTGTCCACCGCCTTCCGTTCTTTGGGACCCAGAGCCAGGTCTGGCCATTCTCCAGGGTCACAGTTGGCTACCTCTGAAGGACATCTTCAGGGTGGGTGGGGAAATCACGGGGCAAAGCTGCGGCGATACTTTGCTGCCCTCTAGCGACAAGGCACTCTTTTCCCTTACAAGACTGCTGAGCTGTCCCTTTGGCTGTTGGACACAGCGTGGGGGGTCTCTAGGACCCTAGCCTGAGTCACAGGGAAGGACACAGACACGGAACTATGGAAGCACCCTGGGAAACAGCCCCTGACGAGACTCGCGGCCGCCAGCGTGTGTCGCAGAAGGGCTCTGTCCACGCCTGACAGCAGCCCAAGGGAGGGGTTTTGCCACTTCAGTGGAGACAGGGAGGGTCCTGGAAGATCACAGAGCTACGACTCGCTGGGCTGGGTGGGGCTTTGAATATAGGTCACCTTGGCTCCTGAAGTGGTTGACAACTGTTCGACTTTGTGTTATAGACTTTGGAGAAAAGCTTGATCTCTCTTCTGCCACGACCAGCTGGTCAGGGCATGGGGAGAGGGACGGGCAGTGTGTGTCCACGGAAGAGGTGTGCCTTTGACTTACTAGTGCTAAGGGCTTCTCCTTTGCGGGGGTCCCTCTACACGGAAGCTTAGGGAAGGCTTGGGAGGCGAGGTGGGCTTGGCCAAGCGCCTAGCTGGGGACACTGGCTGGGGTGTGTCGGGGGTGGTTGGAGCCTAGTGGCTTTGTGGCTGGATCTTTACAGGGGTGCTATCTCTGGAGCCTGCATGAACCCTGCTCGTGCCTTTGGACCTGCTGTCGTGGCTGGCCACTGGAGCTTCCACTGGATCTACTGGCTGGGGCCACTCCTGGCTGGTCTGCTTGTAGGGCTGCTCATTAGGTAGGTGTCCTAGGGGCCCCTGGAGACAGCTGTCCGGGGATGCGGCATGTGAGGGCTGGGCTCTCCTGTGGGTCTGGAAAAGGACAGAGAGAAGCTCCTCAGAAAGAAAGAACTGGGATTTTTAAGAGATCTTTGGTTAGAAATCACAGATTTTCTTGGACAGAAATCAGGGCCAGGGAGATAGCTCAGGGGACTAAGCACCTGCTTAGGCAAATGCAGGGACCAGGGATCGATCCCCAGCACCATGTGCTCTGTGGGCCCCCTCCCCCTACCTCTCACCTGGGTATGTTGAGCTGGCCACAAGACCAGATGTGGTGGTACACACCTATAATCCCAGGGCTGGGGAGGCTGAAGCGGGAGGATCACTATGAGTCCAAGCTTTGTAGTGAGACCCCGTACCAAATACAGGAGGAAGGAAGGAAGGAAGGAAGGAAGGAAGGAAGGAAGGAAGGAAGGACAGGACAGAAGTCTGCCTCCTAAGGGCAGCAGCGTCACTTCCATGACTGACAGCTCTGTGCTCGCGCTGGCCTTGGAGGTTCTCCAGGAAAGCCCATAGGCCTGGGCTTTCCCATGGCTGTATGTTCCTCTGTGGGTTTCTTGCTGTCTCTCAGGGGTATGAGCCCCTCTGAGTACTCCATACTTCCGTCCTAGCAGCACGACGATTCTAAGGGGAACAAAAGGCAGTTCTAGTCAAAATCCCGCAGCCGAGATCCGCCCCCTTCGCTCTCTGGCCCTGCACAGCTGAGCTTTCCCCGACATGGGCCCAAGTCACCACAGCCAAGATGCGGATGGAGGCCACCCCCCCTTCCCTGGGGAAGACGCTGAGAGCAGCTTACCTGGAGACCACAACTAGGGTGGAGAGCAGGAAGGGAGCCCGTGAACCGTGTCCCCAGGGTCACCCAGGCCAGCCAGGGGCTGGCTTTCCCACCGAGTGCAGTGTGAACCCATGCTCTAGAGCTGTGGCGCGGGCAGCAAGGAGCTTGGCATTATCAGGAGAGCGCGTGGGTTCTAGGTGGTAAACAGACGCCCTCGAGCGCCACCTCCTGCTCTGCACATTTGCTGTGGGTGTCGCAGGTTCGCTGTCTGGATAGGTACAAGTTGGGTTACTGCACTTCGTCTGGGGGCGGGGCCTGGTCATGGGCTTGGGTCGCCCAGGGGCCTCGGGTGGCACCAGTGGTCCCCAAAGGCGCTGCGCAGTCTCTGTGCCGCTCGCAGGGTGGCAAGTCGCCTCTGGGCAGGACCTCGGAGCGCTGCATACTTTCCTTGCAGGCTCTTCATTGGAGATGGGAAAACCCGCCTCACCTTCAAGGGCCGGTGAAGCCGAGCGAGTGGGCTGCCCGCTGCGCTGGGTCCTTCAGCTGCGGGGCCGGGCAGGGACCGGACAGTCTTGGTGTTGCCGGCGAGGCGATGGCCCCAAGGACCTGGTTCTCTGGATTTGGGTCTGGCTCGCGGGGCACGCAGGCTGCTGTGGAGTCCTAAGGAGACCTAAGGAAGCGCCGGCTCTTGGGGCGCTCTCCTGCTAGTCGGAAGCCTCCGCCTGGGGACGCGCTGCTAGGACCTTCCAGAGAGAGCCGGAACCCGCGGGGCAAAGGAGGCTTCTCTTGAGGGAGGCACGCGGAGAGGTCTGCGGACGCCGCCCGGACCCTTGCTTTCGCAGTGCTGGGGCTCCGGCCCCAGGCCTCGGGCATTCCAGACGAGCGCTGCGCCCCGAGTCGCACGCAGCCCAGCTCTCGGCACCCCTTGCCTTTCCGCCCGTTTCTTGATTCCTGTCGTAGGAGAGCCTGCGGCAGCCTGCCTCCCGCACTGCTTCCCCAGCTGCCCACAATAAACAGTCGCGCGTTCCTCCAGCCGCCCACTGGCCTGCCTTGCTTGCGGGAGGTGGCACGCGGGAGGTGGCGCCGCTCGAGGGGACCTTGTGGGCTGCGGTGGCCCTTGCCCTGCAGCGCCCGGGAAAGCCGCAGAGCCAGCTGCCAGGCTGGCCTGGAGCTCAGCTCCGAGCTGAGAACCCGCTTGGACAGGAATCGGTCACCTGCTGGGGACAGAGAGCAACTCCTTTCAGGGAGGGGGAGGGGCAGCTGAAAGAGTTTCCCAAGGAAGAACACGCTGAGCGAGGGATGGGACACGTGAGAAGGAGTGAGGCGACATTAGCGCTAAGGGGGCGTGGCGCAGCTTCCGAGGGCAGCGTCGACCTTCCCTGTGTAGGTCGTAGATGGAGGAGGGTCCCTGTGCCGCCACAAATAGGGGACAGGGAAAATCACTCTCAGTCACACACACACACACACACACACACACACACACACACACACACACACGACGAATGACACAAAAGGAGAATGGCACCACGGCACACACCTACAATCCCAGAACTTTGGGAGACTGAGGTTGACACCCACCTAGCAAAATCCGCAATTTAGTGAGACCCTGTCTCATTATTAAAAATAAAATAGTTGGCTCACGCCTGTAATCCCAGCACTCGGGAGGCTGAGGCAGGAGGATTGGTGCGAGTTTGAGACCAGCCTGGGCTACAAAAGTGAGCTCAGGACCAGCCTCAACTGCATAGCGAGACCCTGTCTCAAAAAGACAAAAAAAAAAAAAAAAAAAAAAAAAAAAAAAAAAAAAAAAAAAATAGTACTAGGGAAGTAGCACAGTGTGAAGGCCCTGGGTTCAATCCTCAATATTAAAAAAAATTGAAATACTGTGGAAAATCATCATTATATTAGGCCCAGCCAAATAGCTCTGCAGATTAAAGTGCCTGCAAGCAGGTGCAGGGGCCGGAGGTTTGATCCCCCACTTATTCCCCAGCCTGCCACACTGGCCCACTCTCAGGTCATACTGAGACAGCAGTTGAGACTGGGCATGGTGGTGTATATCTGTAGTCCCGGTTCTTGGGAGGCTGTGAACAGGCGGATCACCAGGAGCCCTATGTTGTAGTGAGACCCTGAACACCCTGTAGACCCTTTCCTAACATACCAAAAAAAAAAAAAAAAAAAAAAAAAAAAAAAAAAAAAAAAAAAAAAAAAAAAAAAAAAAAAAAAAAAAAAAAAAAAAAAAAAAAAAAAAAAAAAAAATCATTATATTCAGACAGCCTATGATAGATATCTGTCTGCATCTGACTATCCAAGAATTCTCAGACAAGACAGTACAAGTAAAATTAACCAATAAAAAGAGGAAAAGGAAGAAATATTACAAAACCAGAAATGAGCAAATTAGAATACTTATACAGAGTAAACGAAGTTGTAGACTGATTGTTCATTTGGTTAAGACACTGAAATAAATCTGGACAGATCTAGTCAATAAAAGTCATGCGTGTGCATATGCACGCCCGTACAGCATAGCTAGCTTTGTGCATTGGGCACTGTGCTGGACGCTTTGTGTACATTATGATCTTTATTTCATAATGAGTTCATAACAACAATCCAGTGAGTTAGGGCAGAGGCATTGAATCGGTGTCCTCTTGGAGTTTCTGGGTGGGATCTTATTTGAAATACGGCTTTTAGAGATGTTACTCAAGTAAGCGCCAAGATGGGCCATCGGGTTGCGGTTGTCTAAATCTAATGATGGCATCCATGTAAGAGAAAATGACACACACAGGCACAGAGTTCTAGAGAACGCCACATAAAGACAGAGGCAGAGACTATGTCACACTGTCCCAAGCTGGTGCCAGGAGCCAGAAGCCGGGCGAAGGAAGGGAGTCTTTTCCTCTGAAACTGTCCAAGGCACCATGTTCCTCTGACACTTTGATGACAGACATCTGGCCTTCAGGACTATGAAAGAATAAACTTCGGCTACCTGGTCAGCAGCGATTTCTCGTAGTAGCCCAAGTAAACAATAAAGGTAGGCGTGGTCCTTACCTCCAGAGGAGCCAGTTAGCAGGGGTTCCCGGAGACACCACCCAAAGCCACATGGTTCCTATGTCGGTGGAGCCAACAGTTAAAATGGCTGCAGAAGCCATGACCTGTGCTGTCACCGCGTCCCTATTTCTGGGGAAGGGACACTGCCGTGTCTTTGGTCTTGCCTCCTACTTGACTGCGAGTCCCTCACTAGAAAGGGAGCAGAAAGACATGTCTTACGACTTTCCACTTCGAAGACGCAACTGGGCTTTGAGCTCTGCTTTTCATTCTCACTTCTAGACTTCAGGTTGTCAAGGGAGAGACAGCTACGCATCCCTCTGTGTGATTCCACATGAGGAGCTTCCTGCATGGAAGGGATCCAGCAGGTAGGAACGCATAGGCTGATGGCTTCCAAACTCATTCTGGCCCAGTAGTGTCTCGGTTGACCCAGATTGTGTGAAGTCACACCCATGCACCTCTTCTCAGTAAGGAGACAAGGAGGTCATGGGATCGTGGGACGCTAGAAGTAGAAACATCATAGCAGCAAAGCGTAGGGACTCGGAGTTTGGGTTCTGACAATGACCTCAAGTTTAAGTCACAGCACTTTTTTTGGATGCTATTGTGAAGGGCATGTTTTCCCTAATTTCTCTCGGTGCATTCATTGTGTACAAAAATGCTGTTGAGGGCCTGGTGGGATGGCTCAGTGGTTTAAAACCCCTGCTTGGAAAAGCTTGGGCAGCTTCAGGGACCGTGGTTCAATCCCTGGCACCACATGCTGCACCAGCCCTGCCCTGGGAGTGGGCTGACCCAGCCATAAAAATGAGTGAATAAACAAACGAAGGTTCTGAAACAAGAAAAAATAAATAAATAAAAATTAAAAAAACAAAACAAAACAAAAAAAACCAAAAACAAAAATACTGTTGATTTTTGAGTGTTGACTATGTATCATGCTATGCTACTGAATTTGGTTATTAAATATACAAGTTTCTTGGTGGAGTTTTTTGGGGTGTTCTACATACAACATCATGTAATCTTTGAATAATGATAATTTCAGTTTTCCTTTCCTTTCCTTATCACTTGCACATTGGGAAAGGCTTTATCAGGTTCCTGGGTACATAGTGATGGGTTTTTCTCCTTTTATGCCTTTGAGAGACTCTTGAGTGCTTTTATGCTATCAGGCAGGGTGACCTTTGGGGAAGGCATGGCAAGTCATTCATCAAGGCTGACAGTCCATTTTTTTTTTTTTTAAGAATTTTTTTTTTTTTTGTTTCAGAACTTTTGTTTGTTTGTTTATTTATTTATTTATATGTCCGGCTCAGCCTGCCCTGAGGGCAGGGCTGGCGCAGCATGTGGTGCCGGGGATCAAACCGTGGTCCCTGCAGCCACCCAAGCTTTCCTAAGCAGGCGCTTTAGACCACTGAGCCATACTGCCGGGCCCAGTCCATTTTTTTTTTTTCCTCAGTCAAAATGTGGAACTCAGAAGGGATTGCTGACAGTCATTTCATTTTGGGTAGATGTTAGCTGATGTCTTTTGACCAGGACAGGAATCAGAAGGCTCTAGAGAGAGGGCCTCTGAGGCTGGACGCAGGCGATGGCTAACTGGAGCCAGTTAAACTGGTGGAAGTCGACTAGGCAGGAGCTGGGAATGAAGCCGAGTCAGCAGCCACTGTGGCGGCCAGTGAGGGCGCCGAGGTGGGACTCTCAGGACGAATGGGCTTCCGTTCTTCTCCTTGAGACATAGGGAGCAGTTTGGTTTCATTTCTAACTCCATAATCTCAGAAAAGCCCTTTTTCCTATAGGCAGGGATCATGGATTTTGACTAGTTTCCATCTCCAACTTCTTGTGTGTGCTGTGTACCTTTGAATGAGGCCCACGTGGCCAAGCCTTCTGTAGGGGCGTGGGTATGGCTTAGCTAGCGAAGGTGCAAGGCCTCCCTTAGGTCATATGCTGATCACCACAGAACTGCATGTGAGGGGCTAACAAGCCACTGTGACCGTGTTTGCTGGTCTTGGTGCGCAGATGGAGCAGCCTGTGGCTTATGCTAGTGGAAACATTCACGCACTTATTTCAGCAGGTGCTCAGAGGTTAAGCATGCCAACCCCCTTAGCTTGAGGATAGTCCTAACGCGAGGTGATCAGACTTTCCTGCTCGAAATGAGCAGGACTGATAAGGTTAACTGGGGTACTCTGTTTTTTTTTTTAAACCACAATCAGATAGGCAAGGAGGGAGACTGCATACTCCTCTTTGGTTCCAATGTGCACCACGCAGCAAGGAGCCAAGAATCCTCCTCCAGGCCTCCCAGGGGACGTGAGAAACCCTGAGGCCATGCCTTCCCCTCAGGATCTGGACAGGTCACTGCTCCATTCACGAGGATCAGGACCAACGAGCAGAGAGGTCAGCACAGTTTTCTCAGCCAACACACCAGACAATAGCAAACAGAAACAGTAAAATGACACCCAGGACTCAGAGGCAGATGTACTTATGTCGATGGGCACTGATCAGGATCATTCCCAAAGGGCCTGGCCCTGGAGGTCGAGAGAAGGCTTATATGAGGTCTACAAGGGGAATACCAAGGGGGAGTACTTGGCTGTCACTGATTGGTTCTCACAATATGCATCATAGCGACCAACTACGCATAACTACAGTTCCAGCTATTCCTAGGAGACAGTAGTACAGGAGCTGCAAACAGGAACTTACCCGGGCAACTAAGAGACTGGTTGGCTGCTACACAGAAAACACAGATATTCTCCAGCTCACGTTTTATGATTTTTCTCCCTCAGGTCCAGTCAAAGATCCTAAGTTCAGGTAAAGCTCAACTCCTCTACATTTTTTTTTTTAAACTTTCATGATTTCTTCCACCTTAGGTGGAGGGGTGAGAGCCTCATCAGAAACATATTCAGTGTGTCATCCAGTGCTGACACAGTCCTAGCATTCTGGCCAGCCAGTGACTGTCAAAGGTAGTCACAGCAACCCGAGGACTGCTATGCAGCGACAGTAGTGGACTTACAAAAGGCTCCTCTCTGCTAGTTGTGCAGTGCAGCAGTGAACAGGAGGGAAAGAATTCTCTTTTTAGCTGACACAATTAGTTTTTGTGTGTGTCTGTGTGCGCGCATGGCGTGTTGTGGTGTTGGGGATCAAACCCAGGGCCTGGTGCCTGAGAGGCAAGGGCTATAACACTGAGCCACATCCACAGCCCCAAATTTTACCTTTTTACATTTTCTTAATAGAAAAACATCTTTCAAATTACAGCAGGAAGCAAGGGGCTATTTATTGTAGACATTTATTTCACAAGTAAGTTTTCAAGAAGACAGCTGAGTAAACATTGACACAGAACAATGACAGACACCCACTGGTACTAGGTCTTGGAATGCCTTCAGGCGGGGAGGGCTCCTCTTAGCCACGTTGCTCAGTGCTCCATTCGCTCGGGCTCCCCACACACTGAGCACAAGACTTCCCCAAATACTTTCTCCACTTCAGCTGCCCGCTTTTGCCCATCAGGGTACCTAGGCAGCTGCCTGCTGCTCACCCCCAGTGACCTGTCCTTCCTGCTTGGTGAGCAACTCCTCCCTGGCCTCTCCTTCCCCCAGGTAAGAAGCGGATCAAATGAGACCCAGGGTGCCGTGCAGTGGGGCGCTAGGCTGGAGCCTGCCCTTGGCACCTCAGCCTGGCTCCACAGCCTCGGGAATGGAAGCACCTGAGCAATGGTGGCATTGAGGTTCCACCTCTCAAAGAGAGGCTGCGATCTGTCAGGCAGTACTTAGTAAGCAGTATTCACAAGACTGAAATTTTATTTTTGGCTTCTGACTTCACACTCATTCCAGCGACAGGCTGTCCTAAGCTGTTTATGTGTGAAGTTTTTTTCTTTAAAAAAAAAAAAAAACTTTCCTTCTGGATGAGTTAGGTTTACTGTTTAATAATCAGTGGTAAGTAGAGGTATCTGTGGAGATCAATACAAACCTAGGCAGGAAATATGAACTCAGTTTCTAAATGCGTTGGATGTCAGAGAATAAAATGTTTATATCACTCCTAAAAAACAAGATTTGAGGCAATCTCGAAAAAGTAGAGATTTAAATAAATTCGGGACGAGGAGTAGATTGAGGTGGACTTCATTGAGCTTTCCAGCAGCCAGAACAAAGGGCAAGCAGTAAGTTATAAAGTCACAGTGTTTGTAAGATAACTTCTTTTTTTGGCTAAGAATCAAAGCAGTACTGAGATCTTGGAATAAACCAAGATTTTCCTATGGGTCTTCATAAAAGCAATGCTATGTGACATAATGAGCTACTTAGCATTGTGATTACTCAACTTTCATGTCTCAGCTGAGAGAGAAGGCGCAGGGAGCCAGTAAGCCCGCTTCTGGTGGTGGGCGGGGTCTGCTTGGTTGGGACAGAGACAGATTCACTGAAGCATGCCCAGCAGTCCACTCACGTTGGGAGTGCGCGGAGAGGACGGAACTTCCGCCTTGGCTGGACCCCAGACACGCGAGAACGTTCCACTGGACACAAGCAAGGCCTTGTCCTGCCGCCGGGGGAGTGTGAGGACCATGGAAGCAAATATGACTTCAGATTTGAACTTTTGAGGAACTGTTCAGGAACTGAAGCCCGTTTCTTCACGATCCTCCACGTGGAACTGACGTGGATGCCATGGGCATTATTCTTTTGCCTCGGTACACGTACACCCTGGATCACGCTGTCACTTCCCTAGGTACAGGCATCAGGCCCCCTTTTATCATCTTTGCATATCCCACCACAGCTAGAACATGGTCTTGCACATAACAGTGCTTATTAAATATTTATGTATACATCATCTCCCTTCCTGAATCATGCTTCCATACAATTATCAGTCCTGTGTACATAGCTACTTAGTGGCGATTTCCATCAATGTGCATCCTCTCTAGAGCTGGGATTCCAGGACACCTACACACGATAAGCACAACCCACGGGCACCACACACATCTTGCTGTGCTAGGCACAATACCAACATGAAACTGCGTGTACTATTAGAAGTCCGTATTCCGACGACGATGACACAGAGGTCAACTATGTTGGTGTTAACAATCAGAACATTTCCCATCAATGCAAATCAGAAACGCTCCTCAGTGTTTACCTGAGTCACCTGCCTTCCAGCAGGCCACACCCTATCCTGGCACCCTAAATTGGATTTCTTTTGACAGTGTTTACCCTCCTTGGTACTCTGCTGAACAGCTTTCAAAAGATTCAAATATATTTGAAGAAAAAAACACTATTCCATAGTGCCTTCAAATAGGCAGCATTTGACCAAGAAGGGAGATTAAAGCCAGAGGAATAATCTACGTATAGTCCTGACTCTGGTTACTTTTGTTCTAAACCCATGACTTTTCCCACCCCAGAGCAAAGCCACCTTACCTTAGCTGTGTGTTAAGGGTATAAATCCACTGGCCCCGGCCTGAAGCAACTGGCTTAAAAGATCAAATTCCTGGTTTCATCTGTAAGTCCATACATGAATTAATTGTCCCCCATCTAACATATTCTATCCATATTTACCACGGTGGTGCTGGGGTCCTGAAAGATTTTTCAGACAAACCTAAATCAGGGAAGCAAAAATGGCACTGTGGGCTGGAAGTAGCTATGAATAGGTCCTTTCACTTAGCGAGCTGTAGAGCTGCACAGCGATTCAGGGCTATACAGTTAGGCTCAGGGTGCCATGCACAAGGAAGTGGATCCTCAGATCTGAGACTGGCACCTCTAGTAGCTGGGCCTGAAAGTGCTGGTTTGGACTGAGGTGATTCTCTTGCCTACACCAGGCCTGAAGAGTCTGGAACTCTTCAGGTCTCTATCTTACTTCTTCCTTATTCCCTCACAATTGCAGAAACACTATTATGCTCGAGCGTGGGCTTGGAGGTATAAAGCATGCCAACACACCAGTCACACTCTAGGTAGGAGCCAGAGCAGTCACAGAGCAGGATCAGAATGTGCCCGAGCCCTACTTCATTTCAATGAGACACAGCATAATAATGCATCCTGGCCGGTCTACATGTAACACTGTAGTTCAGGAGTCTGATGAGAGCACCTGGGACAATTACGAGGTAAGTATGGGCCTCCACCAGAGAGGAGAACAGCCTGGAACTACTTGGGGGAAGGCAAAGCAGCAGCATGGGAACACGAGTCTTCAGGGACAGAAGGGGATGACAGGTGGTCATCTGCTTCTCGCTGCGGTAGACGGCAAGGCGGTGGTGCCACGACTGCATCCCTAGCTATGTGGATCAACTTCTTGAGTGGAACAGGATGTTGCATCAGGTTTCTTAAGGAGGCTATAAAATCTTCACCCTCTCTTTGCCAGTATTGTCTAAATTGAGGTGGGTCACATTCCTGAAAGTTCTACCTAGATGTGAAAATCTGTTATCGAGTTGTCTCCTGTAGTAGGTAACAACAAAAATCCTTTTGGTGTTTATTTCTGTGAAACATCTCTTGGCCACCTATAAGAGGATCCCTAATGTTCCCGGACTCAGGAACCCAATAGCATGACCTCGACATGCTAAAAAGAACTTCATCTGTGTCTTCCTCACTCTACCGCAGAGAAGGGGAGAAACGGAGAGGGGATCGCCAAGGTAGACGTGGAGGTAAGAGCAGGATATAGAAGTCTTATGTCACCTTGCATGTATCCTGGGAATTACGCTTCAGGGCTAAGCAAGGACTGCTTCTGAGAGTGAGGCTGGAGCGAGAGGCTGAGGGGGCCCTCATCCCAATGCCTTCCTGAAGTCATCAGCCTTCCCTTTCAGGGGGTTCTCTGGGGAATACGCAGAGGTGGGGTGTGGCAGAAGCTTCTCCCTCACATGAACTTCCCTGTGTTTGGTGAGAACAGAGCTCTTACTGAAACGCCTACCACAATGGGCACATCCATAGGGCTTCTCCCCAGTGTGGATCCTCCGGTGTTCTCGAAACCTCGTGCAGTTGCTGAAGCCTTTCCCACAGTCCACACATTTGTAGGGATTCTCTCCAGTGTGGACTCTGCGATGAGCGCTGAAGTGAGAGCTGTTGGTGAAGCTCTTCCCACACTCTGCACACTGATAGGGCTTCTCACCAGTGTGGGTTCTCTGATGGATAATAAGACTGGAGCTCTGGCTGAAGCATTTTCCACACTCCCCACATCTGTATGGCTTCTCTCCTGTGTGGATTCTCTGGTGGGCTCCAAAATTGGAGGAGTCATTAAAGCTTTTCCCACAGTCAAGACATTTGAAAGGCTTCTCCCCGGTGTGGATTCTTTGGTGTCTAATTAGGCTCCTGCTTCTACCGAAGCACTTCCCGCAGACACCACACTTATAAGGGTTCTCCTTCTGGTGGGTCAGCCGGCACATGAGACGAGCGTTCCTTCCAATGCTCTCCCCGTATTTGAGAAGTCTGTAGGGCCTCCGCCCCATGAAAGGCCTCTGATGCACCGCAGCTTTCCCCAGATCTCGAGGCTGGGGCATCAGCTTTCCTTGTCTAATGCCTTGGAAGTTTTCCCACTGTCTTCCTGAGATGCACTCCCTTTTGTAGAATCTGCTGGGATCACTGTTCTGGGAAACGACTCTCTTAGATTTTTCTATTAATGCCCTATGTGGTTCTGTGTCCTTATATATTACCTGTGTTAGATCTTCCTTGATGCTACTTCCAATTTCAAAATCTGGAAAAGAAAAAAACACCATGCAAACTTAAAACAAGTTCTGTATTAACGTAAACCACCAGGCCTGCAGTCTTTAGCGTACTGAGGCACTTCTATCCTTCCGTACTTCCTGGGCCCTGGGCCTGTGACGCTTCTCTGAGATGCCTTATTTTCCTTCGATCATGCGAGCATGCTGACAAGCCTCACTACACTGCACAGCTTCACGGATGTTTTCTGAATGGAATTCTGTGTCCCTGTCCTGACTTACCAGGAAGCAACTTAAGTCCCTGGAGCTGCACTCTTACTTCAGGGGCTCCCAATCCCCGGAGCACAGAGCAGCGCCAGTCTGTGGCCTGCTGAGGCCCCGGCCATACGACAGTGGTGGGCAGCTGGCAGAAGAGCACAGCTTCATCTGTGCCGACAGTGGCGTCCAACGGCTGACACTACCACTGGAGCAGCGGTGCAAAGGACTCTCACAGGAACGGAATCCTCCTGGGACCTGCCTGTGGGAGCTGAGGGATCTAGGCTGTGTGCCTGAGAATGCATCACCCCAGACTTGCTCTTCGCCCCCTAGGGAAATTTCTTCTTCCATGAAACCAGTCCTTGGTGCCAAAAGGTAGGGGACACTGCCCTAATTTGTACTGTTTTCATTACTTCACGGCACGCCTTACTACCGCGGTCTGTGCAGTAGGTTCTCATGGCTAGTTCCGAATTCCTGAAGGAACTTCTAACTTCATCAGTAGCTAATTACACCCTGGCCAAGGCCACTTTTCCTGGTCCTTTTTTGGCTGTCCTATAGACCACACTAACTCAAGTTTACTCCTCACTGCTTCCAAAGCCAGAATTACTTCCTTTTTATTCTTTCAACTATATCCCCATTCCCTACATGTGGGGTACGTCTCAGATCTAGCTGTGCTGCGAGGTTCTCTGGACAGGCCGCATGACATGGGAAGACTCGGCTTTGGAGCCGATGTCTCTGCTCTGATTCCACCTTGGTCATCTGTTCACTGTGACTTCTGCACTGACTCCTCATCACGGGACACTGAGAAGCGCCAGGCAGGCACAGAGCGGGAACGGCGGGCTTCTGCGAGCCTCTTCCTTGCCCCCATCACGAGCCACTCAGGGCTCATCCTGGGTCACCGCTATTCCACACCTTGTGCCCTCTGCCCCCAGCCTGGACGCCGCACGCATCTTCCAGAAGTATTTCCCAAGCCGAGGAACTCAAGCCTTGCCCGGGCTCGCTTCTCAGGACTCTGCTCTCAGCGCGCATAGACGGCCTCGCTGCCACCTGCCAGCTTCCATGCTGCCTCCCTCCTCCTCACATGCACCTGAGACGACGTGGGCGGGAGAGACGGGCACTCGTGCGTGGATTCATCAGAGAGGGGCTCTTTTGAAGAACTTAGGAGTTCTTTTGAAGTTTTCTAGTTTTTTTTTTTTTTTGGTGGGACCAGGGTTCGAACTCACGACCTTGCACTTGCCCAGCAGGCACTTGTGCCTCGGAGCTATCTCCCCAGCCCCTTGAAGTTTTCTAGTTTGAGCTGACATTGTTCTGGGATTTGAAGGTCGTGGCCCAGCAGATAACTCAGACAGAGCTTGAGAATCTGACAACAGATCTCAAGATTATCTTCTGAACAAGATTTACAAGAGTTTGTCTCCAGAGTTGTTGAAATCAAAGTTATGTGGGAATGATCCCGTAGAACTTTCCACACAGATACTGCCAGGGATGTGTAGGACACTTTCCCCCAGTGTATTTAGACATTGCTTTCTCTTGGCTGGGCCTCGCCTTGCCAGTCAAATCAGGCAATACGCAGTGAGCTGCTTGAGAAACCACAGCCCTGTGCTGCCTCCTACGCTCTAATGAATCCTCACTCTGCAGAAAGACAGAACTTCCATTCTTCAGATGCTCAGGCCTTACTGGGAGGTCCGGGTCACACCTAGTGTCCTTGCCATGAAGCTTACCACTTGGGGTCTGCAGTAGACCCGGAGGCCCCTGGAACTCCTGCGTCTGTGGGAGCCGAGAAAGAGTGTGGACATGGAGATACAGCGAGCCGAAGACCCTTAGGTGAGAGGGGCACCGTGACGCGGGGGCCAGGCATGAGGGCTCAGGCAGTGTGAAGTGAGGGTGGGCTGGCTTTGAACAAGCATGGCACGTGGAAAGAAGACACAGATACGTAAGGAGAGAAGCACAGACGGCTTCAGACCAAGAAGGACTGTGGGACCTTAATGAAAGCATGCAGGAGGACATCTAATCTGGAGGTTTTACAACTGTCTAGGCAAGAAACGGAACAATACTTAACGAGGGCCACAGCTATGGCCACAAGAGAGAAGGCAGATGTGCCACTGTGATGTGGTATTCTAAAACTGTGTCCTCTGCCGGGAGGGAAATGCTGACTGAGAAGTGCTCAAACTGCCCCTCAAGGCCTGGATCTGGATGAGCTGCAGAAGCGCACGCAGAGCCGCGGCACAAGATGCACCAGGGCCACTGAAGGCTCTGTGGTCGTCTTTTGTGACAGGGTCTTTGTGAACTCGCTATGCAGTTCAGGCTGGCCTTGAGCTCACTTTTGTAGTCCAGGAGGGTTGCACTGACCCTCCTGCCTCAGCCTCCCAAAGGCTGGGATTACACCCAGCCACTTAAGTTTTAAATATCGCAAGTCTGAGTTACCGATAACACATGCCTAGGAGGCCCCCGTGGCCAGCAGGAAGTCAGCCGGCAAAGCTCGGGGCCTGAGGGTAGCCTCGCACCTGTCTCTGCCTATCATCTCCTTCATGTAGGAAGCACAAAGCTGCGCTTCCTTCAGCCCTACCTTTTTTTGCCCTGCGCAATTCCAAGTTCCTCCACAAGGGGTACAAAAAAACGAAGGCAGGCTAAGCCTTAAAGAGCGAGTCAGCAGAATCTGAGTGGGGAAGCGCGCCCCCTAATGGAAGCCCCTGAGAACAGGACCTGCTTCAGGACTCCAGGATCTGCGCTCCTCACGCGGCACCAAGTGCTCAGGGATCTGCTGAGTGAGTGAAGATGCCCGAACCATGGGCCAGAACTACAGGCTTCCTAATAAGTCACTCTTCCTCCTCTCTCAGACTGAAAACCCTTGATGAAGCTTACCACTTGGGGTCTGCAGTAGACCCGGAGGCCCCTGGAACTCCTGCTCTTGCACGATTTCCCCCTCACTCATTCTTTCACTGCCGGAATCTTCTGTTACTGCTTCCTGGGAGCCGCCCTCAGGCTCCCAGCCTGTGGGTTCCTCGGGCTCCAGCTCAACGGGCCCTCTTTCTTGTCTTGGGGCAGCTAGGACTTCTGGGCTGCTGGCGGAAGGGGCTGATGCCTGAGCGTTAACGAGGGCGTCCATCTCCTTGTAGAACGCGCAGGACTCCAGCACGTGGCCGCTCTTCACCTTGCGGTAACTCTTCTGCAGGCTTTTGAACTTGGTTCGGCACTGCTCGGGCGTTCGGAGGAAGCCGCACTCTCGGAGCTGCTCAGCCACGGCCCCATACAGCTTGCTCTTCCGGTGACAAGCTTGAAGAGCTTCGTAAAACCGAGTCTCATGAAGGATGTCAAGGAAAGTCTTGGTCTCTTCATAGCCCCAGTGCACACCTGCCATTCAGGAAGAAAGACCAAAGATGTAAGAAGAGCAGCACAGGTCCTCCACAGGGCGCACGCTGCTAAGCAGAGGAGTAAAGAGAATGCCACTTAGGGCCAGGAGACAGCTCCGAGGCACACGCCTGCCTGGCGAGCAAAGGCCCTTAGTTCCACTTCTGGTACCCAAAAAATCTCATTCATAGTAGCTAGCACCAGGAAATGATATATCTAGGAGCAAAATTTTTAAGGGAATGAGACCTGTACTGTAAAATTTAAGAATATAAACTAGAAAAAAATGAAACATTGTATTTTTGGATAAGATTAAAATTGTGCAGATAGCAATTTTTTTTTTGGTCTTTTTGAGGCAGGGTCTCGCTATGCAGTTCAGGCTGGCCTTGGGTTCACTTTTGTACCGTAGGCTGGTCTCAAACTCACACCAATCCTCCTGTCTCAGCCTCCCAAGTGCTGGGATTACAGGCGTGCGCCGCCATGCCCAGCTCAGATAGCAATTTTTAAAGACAGTACATAGAGTTGAAATTCCACCCAGATTTAAAGTGTCCTTGGGCCAGCCTGATAGCTCAGCGGACTAAAAGTGCCTCCTGAGGCGGAGCACAGGCTGGGGCTCAATCCCCCGGCAGGCCATGCCTGCAGGGAGAGCTGAGATGGCAATGGAGACTGGGCATGGGGGTGCGAGCCTGTAACCCCAGCACCTGGAGGCTGAAAACAGGCGAATCACTACGAGTCCGATCTACAGTGAGACCCTGTAGATCCTGCACTAAACACATGTATTAAAAAAGTGTCCCTGAAGTGTAGTCTGCAAAATCTGCCAGAGCTATGAAGTCTAATGAAGGGGCCGGCGATGCAGAAGCATCTCTTCCGGGGGGGATGAGGGCCTGGGACAACCACGGGGTCTGCCCCAGCCCTGAGCGCTTACCACCTTGCCTTAGGTTTTTTTTGTCTTTTTGAGACAGGGTCTCTCTAGGCAGTTCAGGCTGCCAGCTTTGAGCTTGCTTTTGTAGCCCAAGCTGGTCTTGAACTCGCACCAATCCTCCTGCCTCAGCCCCACAAGTGCTGGGATGACGGGCGTGCACCGCCATGCCTGGCCTCCAGTCTAATTCTGGCTGGCCTTGAACTCACTGTGTACCTCAGGCTGGCCTGGCACACACAGTAAGCTCTGTGCCTCAGCCTTGGAGCGCTGCGATGCCAGGTGTGCGCCACCGCACCCCGCCCGTCACTTCTTCGACACGCTTTCCTTGAAGATCAGAGCTCTGTCCAGAGCGGCTCTGGGTCCTCAGGGATGTTCTGCTGTCGGGAGGTGACGGGCTGTGACCAACCAACACTCTCTACCGAGAGCAGAACACCACGTGGCTTGCTCACTTTGCTTTCCGGTGTACTGTCTTCTATCTTCAGCCTGGGCCGGGCAGGCCCTTCCAGTCCTATCACTGGCTTCCCACACCGACACCACCCTGGCGTTCCACCCTCCTGTTCACCGGCGTTCAAGTATCTGCACGTGCCAAAGGGATCTCCCTACCTTCCCAGCAGAACTGTTTATTCTGAACCCTCAGATCAAGTTTGATTTGCCTCTCCATACTCAGGATTTCTCATCGCAACACTAGGTGGCGCTGACTGCTGCACTTTCAGAGCGCGCAACCTCCCCATCCCACGGAACACGCAGGGACGCCAGGGAGGTGCTCCTGGTCACCTGTAACCAGCGAGGGCGCGGATGCCCAGCGAGCTGGATCGTGCATTTTCCGCCATGCTATTGAGTTCTGTGTGCTCATTCCTGAGATTTTTTTTTTTTTTTTTGGCTTTTTGAGACAGGGTCTCACTGTGCAGTTCAGGCTGGCTTTGAGCTCACTTTTGTAGCCCAGGCTGGTCTCGAACTCGCAGCGATCCTCCTGCCTCAGCCTCCCAAGTGCTGGGATTACAGGCGTGAGCCAGCACGCCCAGCATTCTCCAGATATTTAACACTAGCTTTCTTCTGCATGGTGTAGCTTTCTGTATTTTCCATTTTATTTCACTTCATGGGACTGGAGATTGAACCCAGAGCCTTGCACCTACTAGTCAAATGTTCTGCTAGAGTTACACAGATACACTCCCAAGCTTTATCTCAATCTTAATACTGTGTGTGTGTGCGTGTATGTACATACGTATGTATTGAGTACAGGGTCTACCAGGCCTTTTACTACATAGACCGGACTCGTAGTAACTCTGTTTTCAGCCTCCCGAGTGCTAGCATTACGGACGCTTGCCATCATGTCCAGTCTTGTTTTTATATTTAAGATGTATCCCTTGGAAGCAATGCATAGGATTAAAAAAATGTGACTCGTAACTGGTCATGTATCTGAACTGATATCTACCATGTTTTTCTTACCTATCTACTTTGTATTCCTTTCTCTTTTTTTCTGTGGTACTGAGACACTGAACTCGGGACCCTGCGCTGGCAAGGCAAGCGCTTGTTCTTCTGAGCTATCTCCCTGGCCCCTCTCTTCCCATTCTTGTTTTCTTTTCATATTCAACAAAGTTTCTAGTCGATTTTCTTTTACCGTAGTAGCTACATTTTCTTTCTTTGCTATTATCTTAGGTGGTGTAGCAGCACACCCTTGACTTGTGGCAACCCAACGCACCTGACGGCTTGATCCTAATTCTCAGAGAGTACGAGGTCCTTAGAAACTGCCGACCGGCTACCTCTCCCCTTGTAAGGTCACGAAGACTTAAACTTCCTGCTGTGCTGACAAGGAGCCCCCCCTGGACACCCACTGGTGTTACCCCAACTGCACCGGGGACACCAACGCCTGCGAGCCCCTGCAGCTGCGGGGCCGCGCGGCAGCACAGGCGGCAGGCTGTGTGTCCCAGTGCTCTCTCTTTTCACACTAAGAAAAGGAAGCAGCACAACGCTCACCACTCAGGTTTTGGAATAAGACAGGGGCTCCGCGCACCTCGGGCTTGTGGACAAACCCCAGGCCCGGCCTGTCACCGTCTGAGTCCTCCGCAGCGTCCTCCCCCGCCAAGGCCATCTGCTCTCTGGGGCTGCTGCCCGTCCTCTGCAGCCTGGGCAGAGGCGTCACCCCCTTGGGCTGGTCAGCAGGTGAAGCGTGGGCCTCGGGGTTCAGCAGAGCATCCATGTCCTCGAAGAAGGCGCAGGGCTCCAGGGCGTGGCCGCTCCTCACTTTCCGGTAGCTTTTCTGAAGGCTTTTGAACTTGGTTCGGCACTGCTCTGGCGTGCGGAGGAAGCCACATTCCCGCAGCCATTCGGCCACAGCGCCGTAGACCTGGCTGTTTCGGGGACAAGCCTGAAGTGTTTCGTAGAAGCGCGACTCCTTGAGAATGGCCAGGAAAGTCTTGGTCTCCTCGTAGCTCCAGTGCACGCCTGCGATCTTCTCATCCTCCACGCCCCACTGCTGCTGCTCTCTCCACGTTTTTCTGGCACTCCTCGCAGGGATCTGGACGGCGCGGGCTGACTTTTCCTTGACATAGGTGCTCCGCACGACACTTCTTTTACTTGAGGCCTGCGGGCCCACGGTCCATGGCTCTTTTCTTTGCTCCACCCGGGCCAGCTTGTTAGACACCAACACTGCATTTCCTACAGGAAGAGAAATACATCTTGTAGGAGACACAAATGCCATGACTGGGCACCTCAGCCTTCTGCTGTAACGCTGCTCGTGGGCCACCTGCTCCAACCACAGCCTCCCTCAGCCATGACCGTGTGTGCGCGCTGCGGCGCTCTTACGCCGTGTCTGGCACTGCCGTCTGTGCTGCTGGGATTTTCCTTCTCAGCCACAAACCACTTCTTTGCCTACAGTCCTTGAAAGACTGCTCTCGAGGCTGCGCAGCACGGCGCGCCTCCTCCGGCGACCCTGCCTCCCATCAGCACTTGCTCTCTCCCCGCTGCGCCTGCATCTGCCCCAGTGTCGCCTCCTCGCTCACCTCTACACACGCGCGTGCGCACGCACAGGGACTGAGAGACAAGCAAGGGCATCGGACCAACACAGCACCACGGTGCAGACACACCAGCAGGCCCAGAGGAGCAGAGCAGGGAGCCCAGAAGCACGTCTGTCCACACGCTGCCGACCGACCTCTCCAGGTAACCAAGATGTACCGCTGGGAACACGTGGTCCACTCCGTAAGCAGCCCTGGGAAGACAGCACCCACTGCACGCGAGGCGGACTGGACCCTGCTCTACAGAATCCACAGAAGTGAGGTTCAGATACATTGAAGACTGACGCATAAAGCCAGAGCCTATGAAAATCCTAGAAAGAGCACAAGGAAAAAGTTCTCTGACCCTGGTCTCGGGCATTTTTACGATATCAAAGGCATAGGCAACAGAAGCAAGACTTAAGTGGGTGTAGATCCGCTGACGCGGCACGCTGCTGCCCAGACAGGACGCAGGCTGCACAGAGACAGCCTGCAGTGTGACAGGGTACTTGCGCATCACGGATCAGATGGGGGTTCACATCGAAAGCACACCCGGAACCATACAGTGTGATCGAAATCAATCAATCAATCAATCCACCAAGCAACCGACCAACCAGATTTAAAAACGAGCAAAGGTCGCGGTAAGACATTTCCGCACACATGGTGAATGGGTTCATGAAAAGGTATTCGGCATCACTGAAGAACAGGGAAGAGCAAACCAAAACTGCCTGAGGTGACCGCGTCACACCCATCAGAGTCACCAAGAGCGGAGAGACAAGAGCAGGCTTGGAGGGCGCGTGCCAAGTGCGGCCCTGTGCCCGACTGCGGGGCTGCAGCCCACACGGCCGTTCTGACGTCTGTGCAGGCTCTGCGTGGGGCTGCAAACAGAGTGGCTCGTGGCTCAGCGAGCCGGGGCGGGCGCGCACCCGGAGGGCGCTGGGCAGCTCAGCGAGCCGGGGCGGGCGCGCACCCGGAGGGCGCCGGGCAGCGTCTGCTGACCTCTGCGCCCTTGCGTTCGCTGCAGCATCATGGGCAATGGCCGAGATGAGGAAACGACCCAATGCCTGTGCATGGGTGGATGCAGAGAATGAGAAAAGAAGGAAAACATGTATGTGTGTAGGTATGTGTGCATGCATGAATCAACCAACCAGCCAATCAATTAATCAACCAAAGTATTCTGCCAGAAAAAGAAAGTAAGCCCGCTGTTTGCAGCACCCTCGATGGACCTAGAGTATTATGCTGAGTGAAATACGTCAGGCAGACAAAGACAAAGACCATCTGGCTACATTTATGCACATCCGTGGTGCCCGGGCTAGAGCTGCGGGTGCCAAGGCCTTGGGGTAGAAGTGGGGTGGCGCAGCGCGGCAGCTGTACACTTCCACTCTGAGTTCGAGCTGGGGACCCAGCGCACGGCACGGTGACCACGCTTAAGAATACGGCACACCTGAACTGTTTTAACAAACATGAGTCCACAGAACCCATCTACGGAAAGGAGATTTCTCGTTCAGCCAGGGTCTCCTGTGTGGTTCATTCTCACATATAACCCACAGCAATTCTGCCTCAGCTTCTCAAATGCTGAGATGATACGTTTGTGTCACCTCGCCTGGGAAGAGTAGATTTTAAGTGTCCCCTGCCAGTTAACTATAGGAGGCCATGGATGATTAAATTAACATGACTGTGGTAATTCACAATAAAATAACCATGTGTATAAAATAATCAAGTTTTAAATCTTAAGTACATACATTGTTGTCAATTATGTCTTTTTTTTTTTTAACTTTATTTATGTTATGGCTGGTTCAGCCTGTCCTAGGGGTGGGGCTGACACAGCATGTGGCACTGGGGATCGACTGTGGTCCCTGGGGTTGCCTAAGCTTGCCTAAGCAGGTGCTTTAGACCACTGAGATATCTCGCTGGCCCCAATTATGTCTTAATAAACCTGGAAAAAAAATTTGGCCCACAAACTTAATTTTCAAACAAAAGCTCCGAGGAACTCAAAATATCAAAGAAATAAAGTGAAGCTATTTTGCTTAACGAAGTTATGGAGGGTGTACACAAAACTTTTATACTTGGCTTCATGGTATGAACCACATCAGAGATGCATTTTTTTTTTTCACCAAGAGACTGAAATCTACTTTCTATTGCAAGAAAGAGAAAAAAACAATCTATGATGACTGGGTTATAAAATTATTGCTACAGATATGAAATCCATAAATACGTGTTGAAAACAAAATACGTTTATTAAAAAAGGAACTTTTAGAGACATTCTGGTAAAATCAATAGAAAATCAACACAGGAGCAGGAAGCAAACTGAGAGCTCAGCACTTACAACACTGCAGGGATCAGCTCGTCTTAAGTTCGAGTCCTGGCTGCACCACCTGCTCTCCGACCAGTGGAAGTGCCTTAACCTCTCCGCCTCAGTGTCCTAAGGAGTAACACCACCTAGGCCGAAGGCCGCTGGAGAAGGGAAGTCACCCGGTGCCCAGAGAGACGTGGTGACATTTGGTTCCTTCTTCACACGGCCTGCAGCAGAGCGTCACGAGCTGCGAGAAGCAGCATTGAAGCGAGCCGTTTGGACAGAATTCTGAGGAAGGAGCACGGCTGCCCCTCAGTGTAGGGGGGCCGGTGTGCAGCCAGGGTGTGCCCCAGTGTCCACGTGGGCCAGGCAGGCAGAGGAGGCCAGCAAAGCACCAGAACGGGGGTGCTGGAAGGCAGTCGGCTCACGTGAGCCCCCAACTCAGCCCTGGCCCATGTCGCTGTGTGGGAGGGCTGGTCATGGGGCCGGATGTCTGGCACGCAAGGACACTGTGCAGATGAGACGCTGTATGGAGCAGAACATGTGCGCAGGCCAGCTTCAGCCCATGAGCCGCTAGTCTACAACCCGCTAAAAACAGTGGGGTCAGTCTTGACCTGGGTTGTTGTGTACGAACTTGCACATAAAGGGGTTAGACTGCGCTTGAATTCTGAAAGTCTGGTCCCTCTCCACTGGGAGCAGACGTCGCTATAGACTCAGGCGCAGCTCTGCCCCAGGACCAGATGCCACAGGAGCAAGGGCACAGGGGAGCTCTGTGCACAGTGAGGCGGGAGGCTGGGCTGCTGCTCAGTTTTCAAAAACTGTTACGGGCCAGCGGGAAGCTCAAGGACTGAACGCCTGCTTTGGCAAGGGCAGGGACCAGGGCTCTATCATGGTTCCACATGCCGGGTGGGCCCCACCCCCTGGGCCACAACCCAGTCTGGGTGTGGCGGTGCACACCTGTAATCCCAGCGCCGCCCGAGAGTCTGAAAGCAGGAGGATCACTACAAGTCTGAGCTGTGTATCGAGACCCTGTACCAAAGACATAAATGAAAGAAAATTGCTGTTATTGTGTGTCATCTCACGTTGGTCATCTTTTAAAAAAAATTTTATGTATTTGCTACAAGGTCTCACTATGTAGCTTGGACTTGTGATCCTCCTGTCTCAGCCTCCCCAGGGCTGGGACTGCAGGTGTGCACCTCCATGCCTGGTCTGGGTCTCTGGCTGAGCAGGCCCAGGGCAGGGTCCACAGCATGTGGTACCGGGGATAGAACCCGGGTCTTTGTGCTTGCCAGGTAGGCGCTTAGACAGCTGAGCCATCTCTGTGGCCGCTACATTGGTCATTTTTAACTGCTTTAACTTACTTTTAGTAACGGATCACTGGTGAGCCCTCACCTGGCCAGCGAGATGCGGCCCAGGTCTGGCTCACTACGTTAGTATCCAAGTGGATCGAGTCCACTAGGTCCCGTGGTGAGAGGAATGCTCTCTCTATACGGCCCAATCCGATTAAGTATCTTAGACACGGCTGCTGCCAAAGAAGAACTGAATTTTAAATGTTATTTAATTTTAGCTAATGCAATCCATCAAAATTTGAAAAGTCCCATGGCTATGGCTACCATTAGGAAGCACAGGGTTATAGTATCTCTAATTTATACAACTTATATCTTTTGTCTATAAATTGATGTACAACATAATTTTACTCTTAAGTAGAATTCAATTAACGAAAAGTGCTTACACATGAATGAATTATGCTTACTCCCGTGGCGTAAGCAGATAACGCCAGTTCCCTGACGTTCTGCGCAAGCGCGGCACTCGCGCGGCCCTGTGTGCTTGAGAATCTGAGCCACACAGACGATGCACACCACACTGTCAAGATCATGGTGCTTAAGTTACTTTCTCCTAAGATGCTATTTGTATCACGAACATGCACCACTCACACGTCACTCACGTGGCTGGTGGCTCTGTGCTAGGTGCTGCAGTGCTCACTGTAAGTAAAAAGCAGTCCTGAGAAGACCTCACTACGTTATGGAGCTGCGAGGCTGGTGGATGTGTGGATACGTTCCATGATACAAATATGTGGTGGGCCAGTGAGATGGCTCAGTGGTCTAAAACGCCTGCCTAGGAAAGTTTAGGCAACTGCAGGGACTGAAGTTCGATCCCCAGCACCACATGCTGCGCCAGCCTCACCTCCAGGGCAGGCGGAGCCAGCCATAACACAAATACATAAATGAACAGTTTAAAACAAAACAAAACAAAAAATAAATACGTGGCAGTCCTGTATCACTCTGCCATCTATATGAACTATTCAGTCATACACTAAGGATTAAGATTCCACTACTAGATTACTGGAGCATTTGCTTCTTCCTAGCAGAAGGGAGCGGGTGGGCTAAGAGGACCCAGCAGAATGACTGCACTAGAGGACTGTGAGGATCCTGTAAGCACTAGCAAGTAAATCCAACTCTCTTATCATCCATAGGAAAGAACACACAGGCGTCCTCCAGATCTGTGATTGCAGAGGGAAAAAAGAACCCTTACCCAGGGAGACGGCGTTCCCAGCTCTCTCTGTCCTGACTTCCCGGGAGACGGCGTTCCCAGCACTCTCTGTCCTGACTTCCCGGTAGAGGTCTCTAGGAGCAGGGATCCGCTGCGCGGTCCTTTTGTGGGAAAAGCCTCTGAGCACGTGGCCCTCTCTCACGGGTTCCTGTAACAACACTAGTGCCAGTGACCACCCCGATAACCCATGGGGCCTCCAAGGAGGATCGCTGTGGAAACGGCAGAGAAGGGCCCTGGGGAGGAGTGGGAACGAGGGCCCGGGTGTGCTGTGTGTCACGTGAAGCCGGGGTGTGGTAAAGAAAAGCGAGAAGGGAGACGGTGCGGCAAGCAGGACCGTGGCTCACACGACGGGCGCGATCTCTTCTGAAAAGCAATTAAGGGGGAGAAGGTCTCTTGGGTGGAGTACAAAAATTTGAGGACACCGTTTGTGCCTGCACTCCTCTGAAGAAGGCCAGAGAAGACAATCATACTTACCTGAGACCTAGCAGCAAGATGTGCGGCCATCACCTCCTGATCCGTGGTGTTCCATTCATCAGCATGGACAGGAGCCCAGGGAGAAGCCCGGGCTATGAGAAGAGAAAGAAACATGTGTTCTGCATGGTGTTTTCTTTTTTTCTTTCTTTCTTTTTAATTTTTTTTGTGGGACCAGGGTTCAAACTTGCAACCTTCTTTTTTTTTTTTTTTCTTAAGAATTTTTATTTTATTTGTTTTCTTGTTTCAGAACTTTTGTTTGTTTATTTATTTTTATGGCCGGCTCAGCCTGCCCTGAGGGCGGGGCTGGTGCAGCATGTGGTGCCAGGGATCGAACTCCGGTCCCCACAGCCGCCTAAGCTTCCCTAAGCAGGTGCTTTAGACCACTGAGCCATCCTGCCGGGCCCCCAAACTCGCAACCTTGCACTTGCCAGGCAGGCACTTATGCCACGGAGCTATCTCCCCAGCCCCGTGCATGGTGGCCTTTTCATTCATGCTTTTCTCCTTTTAAGGAATGGCACGTATTAAAGCCAACAGGATTCAATGGATTCAGAGCAACGCCGCAAATTATGCCACCCCGAAGGCAGGCCTGCTAACTCAGGTGGCCTCAGGGACAGTGGGTGAACACAGGAACACAGTCGAGGACAGACACGTGGACAGACACAGGCACTCACACCCTGTCTGAGCAGAAAGATGTAAAGTCTTTCACAAAGCGTATTTGTGGTCTAACTTTTTCCCTGAATGTCACTATCCAGGGAGAGCTGTATGAATCACCACCCCAGACAGCCAGGCCGGGGCAGGAGGGGAAGTAAGCATGATTATGACACAATATGGCGCCTGCTGTCCCTGCACTCGGAAGCCGAGGCAGGAGGACTGTCATGAATTTGAAGCCAGTCTGGGCTCCAAGGTGAGCTCGAGGCCAGCCTGAACTGCATAGCAAGACCCTGTCTCAAAATAAGAAAAAAACAGAAAAGCTGCAACGCGGCTACGTGGCACTTCCCCAAGATGAGCGTAATTACTGTGGATTGCACACTATACTAATAAAAAAAATCACTAAATAGAATAAATGTCACATCACCAAGAACTCAAAAATTCTATTAATTCCTTTTTTTAAAAAAATGCGTTCGGTACAGGGTCTCAGTACAGATTTGACACATAGCGATCCTTCTGTCTTCAGCCTCGCATCCCTGGGATTACAGGTGTGTGCCACAACACACGCCCAGTCTCGGTGGCTGGCTTGGTGCATGTGAGGGTGCGGCCAGTGCAGTATGTGGTGCGGGGATCGGATTCCAGTCCCTCACTTGCCTGAGCAGGCAGGCGCTTACTCTGCTGAGCTGGCTCACTGGCCCTTGCCCCATTAATTTCTTCAGAAGACAAATCATTTCCCTGGAAGTATTCTCTGAAACACACTGCTGAAATCTCAGATGTCCCTTTGGAATGAATTTACCATTCCGAGATACCTTCTATCTCACATTTTCTATTCTCCACACTCTGGTCGATATCTGAACAGCAAAAACCTTTTCACATTAGGAATTCCTTACCACCTTGAGATGGTAAAAGCCAAAAATACCTCAAATAGCTATTTATTGGAGTAAACCTATTTTTGGTCACTGGAGCCACGTGATCCACATGATCCAGGGTGTTTTCATGCTCATAAGTAAGCTCTGGATAACTGAAACGCCACCAGTATTTGTAAGGCGAGGTATGGCGCACAATACGAACACAGTATGGGGAGCGTAGCAAGGTGGAGTGTGGGTAGCGAATCATCTCTTACACGTGACTGTGTAACTCTGGCAGAGCTGAAGCTCAAAAATAATTCTGTCATTATGGGAGAAAGCAGTGGCAAGTCTGAGGCGTTAAGTAACCTGGGCAAAGTCACACAGATAAAGATGGAACAGTCAGGGTTCGAGCCCAGGTCTGCACACCTTAAGCCCCAACCCCCTAACCTCTATGCATTCATGCTCGTTTTCCGACTTTTTGCCCAAGATCAGACAGAAAGAGCAGAGGAAAGTTACAGTCTGTTAAGAGCAGGCCCTGGGTGCTTTCCATTCAGGAGTGAGAGGTAAGTGGCATGGGAAGGCCGCTGCCACCCACTTCCCCATGCTCAGCCGGACCTGTGCACGTACAGGGCTGATCTGAGCGTCTCGGTGAAGTCCTCCCGAGTAGCCTCTCCAAGCCCTGCGGTGACGCCTTAACTTCTGAGGCGATGTTCAGACATGAGCACCTTGGTTCCCTTACCAAACAGCTTTCAAGTCATTTGCAATCAGCTGAGAGCACGCAGGCCCAGGGCAGGACTACAAACACAGGCTAACAGAACGGAAGTGTAAAATAATCTTCAAAGACTCAGGGGTGGCCTGGAGCAATCTGGGTTCCCCACTGCCATTTTAAAATGTCTTTCTACTCAGGTTGCACAGGTCCCCAGCCTTGGGAGTTAATGCCATTGTTTTCCCACCTAGTCCATTTAACCTTCCCATGTGCTTCCAGGGGACACTATGCCAAGGAAGGCCAGCGTCCCACCCGACATCTCCACACGCTCTGCATGGGGCATGTGCTAAGTCCTTCTTACCATTCCTGGGTAAGGGCCGATGCTCTCTCTTCTGATTCAGTGGCTCCCGGTGGCCCGAGTGGAGGCTTCCCGCTTCTTTCCGAGACACCAGCCTGGGCTGGGTCTCCGCCTGCTCAGGCTGAAAGTCCACTACCTCCCACACTGTTCCGAGTGGGGCTCGCTTCTCCGAGTGTACAGGACTGCTCACCTGGGAGGGAAACAAAGCTGAAGCCATGAAGGAAAGGGTGGAGGGACAGAAGTCTAAATCGGGGTCAGTTTCTCCTGAGGATGATACTCAGGAAGAACAGAAGCTTCATAGCATCGAGCATTTGTGTCCAGTGGAACTGCACATGGGTGCTAGGGGTTCTGGCAGAAAGGAACGAAAGGGCTTCTTACTGCTTACGCAGAGGGAGCAAATCTGGCAGCAGCGGGGCTCAGAGCTTCGTCATTACTAGAGCAGAGGTTATGTGACTCCTTATGTCAATTTTAGGGTCACAGCGAAGTTCTGAGAATGTGGGCATACTAAGCAGCAGGCTGAAGCTACAGAGCTACTCCCCACATCACTCTGCTACTGACCAGCACAGCAACCGCTGACAGACCTTTACACAGCGCAAAGCCTGTGGGGGGAAACTGCAGGCCCAGCACAGGTGGCAGGCAGGGCCTCTGGCACGTGGAGTCACCCGCAGAGCACGCGGGGCCACTGAGACATGAAGCTCTAGCCGTTACATGGGAAGAGGGACAGGGCCAGGGCTCTGACAGGACTCAAAAACCACTGACTGGCACCTCAAAGGCTTGGAGAAGGTGCTGGGGTAACCGATGAAGCTTTTGTTCTGTTCCTGTGCGAATAGCCCTCTGGAAGACCAAGTGGCAGAAGTCCAACCCTGAGGAACTCCTGCTGCAGATACCGTGCCAAAGAGTAAAACATATTTAGCGTGATGCTCGGCTTCATTTGCAAGAGGACATGTCGACCACAAGCTTTTCCCTTTAAAATGAACTCATGACCTTGCACTTGCCAGGTGGGCACTTGTGCCATGGAGCTATCACCCCAGCGAGTCCCCTTTTAAATGGATTCACCTGAGGGGTCTTCTGTGCATGCCATTTACCTTTCCATAGTAAGTACTTTTTTTCTATAACACATCTTTGTTCACCTTTCTTACCATTAATTGATTAATTAATTAATATTGAGACAGGGTCTCACTATGCAGTTTGGACTGGCCTTGGGCTCACTTTTGTAGCCCCCAGGCTGGTCTTGAACTTGCAGAGATCCTCAACCTTCCGAGTGTGGAGATTAAAGGTGTGCATGACCACACCTGGTTCCAGGACCACGTGGTGTGCACCCAGCATGTGGGGCCGGGGATCAAACTCGGACCTTTGCGCTGGCCAGGTAGGTGCTTATGCCTCTGAGCTATCTCCCCGCTCTCCCCTCCCTGCCTTCTTTTTAAAATACAAACGCTTATAAAAACTCCTTTCTCACCTGCTGTCTCAGTCTTCCAGTCTCTTTCTCCAAGTGGACTACCAGGGCCACTGCCTCTTCTCCACTTTCTGGACACTGCCTCTGGGCCCAAGCCTGAATCTTCTTGGGTAAAATGGTCAGAAACTGCTCGATGACCAAGAGCTCCAGCATCTGTTCTTTGGAGCGTGTTTCAGGCTTCAGCCACCGGCAGCAAAGTTCCCAGAGTTTACTGAACGCTTCCTGGGGTCCAGTCACGTCCTCGTAACAGAGCTGCCTGAAGCATTTGCGAAAGCTCTCACATTCAGCGCTCTCCGGTCCTTCCACGAAGGGCTCCGACGCCCACTCCGGGTCCTTTTCCACCTTCATCAGCACGCACCCCTCCACCTCCAGGGGTACGCTGATCTGGGAGTCCAGGGCTGCAGCCATGCTCCAAAAGGGGCGGTGTCGGTCGTGTCAGCCTCAAAGCAGGGCTCTGAGAAGCCTCTAAGAGCCTAAGGTTTTTGGAAACGTCCAAGGTTGAAGGGAAAAAAGCCCGAATCGCAACTCGGCAGTGTCAGCAGGAACGTGCTTCGGGCTGATCCTTGGGCTCCATCCTAGGCCCCCGCCAAGGTGCAGGAGCACCCAAGTCCGAGCGCGCGGCCTCTTCCCTGCAAGGTGGCTTCCCGGGGTGCATGCCTCCCGGTGCAAGGCGGGCTCCGCGCCCCGGAGGGTGGGCGGGGCCTCCCGCGGCCCAAGGGGGGTGTGTCGGCTACCCGGCCAACGGCTCGCGGGCGAGGCCGCGCGTGGGTGGGGCGGGCGCGCCGGCTCCTCGCGGCCCCGCGGCGTCCAGGCCGCGGCAGGTGTGTGCGAGGGGTCGGCGGCGGCGTCCTGACCCCGCGCCGGGCTACCCAGGGCCACGGCAGCCGCGGGGGTCCTCGGAAGGCCTCCGCACGCCGGGCGAGGGCCTCGCGGCGGCTCGGCGAGCGGGACGGAGAGCCGCAGGCCGGGGAGGCGAGGCTGCGCGGGGCCGGCCCCGGCTCCCGGCTCCCGGAGCGCCGCGACCTCCGCTGGGCCCGCCGAGAGCGCGGGGGGCTCTGGGAGCCGCAGTCACGCATGCGCGCCGCGGGGCCCGCGCGGGGCCTCCCGGCGGGCGAGGGTCGGGGGAGGGGGCTTCGTGGGGGAGTCTCGCGAGAGCGCCTGGGGCCGCCGCGGGGGGCTGCGCGGGCCGCGAACGCGCGGTGCTGGGGAAGGCGTGGCGGCGGCGGCGGCCTCGGCGGCCCCGCGGAGGGCATCTGGTCGCCCGGCGCGGGCCGGGTCCCCCGCATGGCTGTGCCCCGCAGGCAGCCTGCGAACGTGGCGCCGGCCCAGGTCCCGGCTTTGCTAGAACCGCGCCTGCCCCGGGCTTGCTGAGGACCCACTGTGCGCCAGGCGTTTCTAGGCTCTTGGCACACATCAGGGACGAAACGGAGGTCGCCGTTTCAGGGAACGGCAAGCCTGTTGGGGAACAGCGCGGGGCGGATTGTCCAGAAAGTTTTAGAGCTGAGCGTGCAAGTTGCAGCCCCGAGGGGCGCCGAGCGCCTGGACCGAGCAGGTGTTCAGCCAGCGGCGCGCAGTCGGTGCGGGGGTCGTGTCCCTGTCATGTCGGGGCTTTCCTTTCTCTTCCAAAATAACTGAGCAGCTGTCTGCAGCACGGTGGGAGCTGGTGGGCGAACCCGGGATTCCTGGCCGTTCTGTGCAGATCGGTGGCAGAAGCAGTGATTAAGGAAATAAAATGAGTGGAGGTGACCCTGGTGGGTGCAGCCAACGAGAGAAACAAACTAGGAGGAGATCTGGGAAGTTCCCTTCCTTCCTTCTTTTCTTTTGTTTGTTTTGGGAATCAAATTCGTGACCCAAATCGTTAGTGACTTGACCTTGGGCCCATCACCCCAACCAGGTGTTCTGCCCTTAGTCTGAGCCCCGGCCTGCACAGCTGTCAGCTGCCCCCTGCTGGGCCTTGTTAGGAAGTGCATGGGGTGCTTTTGTTTTTGTAAGAAATGAATCTCCTGGGGTTCATCCAGGGGAAAGGGCCCAACCCTGGATATTTTCCCTCTGTCACAGGTACTTCCGCAAGACAGGACTTCAGCTCTGCCACGGGAAGCTACAGCCTGCCTCTAAAGCGCCCCTTGGCATAGAGGGTTCTTCATTGTCTTGCTTTCTTCTTTCTCTCCTTGGTGGTAAGAGTGCAGCAGGTCTGTCCTAGTTACTTTTCACTCATCGCTGGGACAAATACCCGACACTCAAATTGAAGGAAGGAAAAGTTTATTTAGCTTACAGTTACTGGAGGTTCAGTCCATATTCGGCTGGCCCAAGGTAGAGAGGCACATGGCAGAGAGCAGCAGTTCGTGGTGGCGAAACAGCAACAATGGCGACAGAGGCAGCCAACCAAACGGCACCAGCGCAACAGTTTCAGTCTCTCTCTCTCTGTCTCTCTTTATATTACATCAGGCTTTCCGTCTCAGCCTATCTGCCTTAGGCCACACCCATAATCCCAGAAGTACTTAAAACACAAAATCCCAGGGATCATGGATCAAGTCTCAAACTCTAGATCAGTACGAAATCACATAATCCCAGCGACTCATGAGTCAAGTCTCGATCTATAGAAGTCCCTGCCCCATGACTGCAGGAGGCTTTGGGGGGACAACTGGACATAAACCATAACAAGGTCTTAGAGGTGGGAGGGTTGGGGAGAGTCCTTGGGGCATGGAGCAGGGCCAGGAGTTACAGTACTCATGCAGTATACTATTTACTTCCCCACCCCCCCCAAAAATTGAACACTTACTTATGACTCACATGGCAGTGAGTGGTGAGGAAACTCAGTGTTCAGCTGGGTGGAAAAAGTAGCTGTCAACCCGATTAACCATGAGGTAGAGAGCAGAGGTGGCCGTGGTGGTGCGGCCACCAAGAGAAACAGGGATGCTGCTTGGAGCAGGATCATAAGATTTTGAGGGGTTGTTGTCATTTTTGGTGGCCTTTTAGTAACATGTACTGATTGCTGTGTATATTAGTGGGAACATTTTCTTTTTGGTACTGGGGCTCGAACTCATGACCTTGCATTAGCCAGGCAGGTGCATATGCCACTGAGCTATCTCCCCAGCCCTTAGTGGGACAGTGAAGACATTAAAACATACAATTAACTCCCATTCCTGATCTCCATCTTTAAGAATTGATGACTCATGGCCGGTCTTAACCTTCCTTGTAATTCTACGTGCATCCTTGCTCACACAGTCTTTTGGAGCAAATCCTGAATGTCATATTTAACTGTCAGAATGTATGAGGTGTAGCTTCAATATCATCACAAATCCCCCTCCATGCTTCAATGACTCTTTAATTAGAAGATAGCTTATCTACACCCTGTGCTCTGTATAACTTTTATGAGGACAACAATATGCAATGTGTCAATTATTGTGAATGTACTACTAACATATTTTGAAACTCTCATATTGTTATCTCTTATTAAAAGTAATGAAAATAATGAATAAATAAAGTGATATGAAAAGTTCTTGCATAAATATTTGAGTAAGGTGTAGAGCACATAATTTTACAAGATCCACCTGCCCCAACTATTTATTCCCTTTAAAATGCTTGACAATGTCATACTAAGACTCAGAAGTGAATCTACTAATTGTTCCATTATCTTAAGGTGGAAAATTTTTCAATAAAAATACTAACTTCAAAAAAAAAAAAAAACTTATTTGGGTGACTGATGGCAGGCAAGGGACAAGGGTCCTAGGTGTGGGGCAGGTAAACCAACCCGGATGTCCTCTCTGTCTGCTAACAAGGTGTGGGCATTTATCTCAGCAGGCAGGGTTCTGTCTTGGGAGCCCAAGAGCAGGTGGTTGAAAAACAGTGAATCTATACAAATGAGTGTATGAAGCAGCTCAGAATGCTGTCCTCTTGAGGTGATTCAAAGCCAGAGACACTGTCTTCCTAGGATCCCAAGAAGGGCACCCACACCAGTGGATTTTGCTTTTCTTGTTAAGCATCTGTTAGCACAACTGCCCTTTTATAAGCAGCGGTAGAGCAACGGTTCCTTGACACTCCTCTGTCCATGGTGCTGACGCAGCACATCTCTGGGAAGCAAATCAAATGACTAACCTGGCTTTGGGATTTCTCGTAGGGTTATCATAAATGTGAGCATATGCTGTGCATTAAGTATTTGCAACAACTGCTATCTATACCTGCGATAAGTTAAAAAACCCCGAAGACTAAAGTGGGACATTTTTCTACTAATACCAGTTACTTCTTGAGCTCCGGAAAGTCCAGTTAATTCCTTTAAGGACTGAGGAGTGGAAGTGTAAACATTGTATATGTGTGAGGCAGTAGTAGTACTTTGAATATGATTTCTTCTCTAAGGTAGAAATCATTGCAGTGATTTCTCATTTCTCATTAAAAGTCACTGGCTCACTAACAGTAGGTAGCTGTCAGAATAAGTGTTAAAATATTCCAATTCTTTTGGCCCCACAGAGTGGCGCAATAATGGCAAGTACTCAACTGCATTCTCTCTCTCTGTGTGTGTGTGTGTGTGTGTGTGTGTGTGTGTGTGTGTGTGTGTTGCTGAGGATCAAGCCTAGGACCTTGTGTGCGCTACGTCACCAGCGCACTGCTGAATGACATCCTTAGCTCTCACGTGTTTATTGGGAATGTAGCGTCCTGTGCTCAGCTTTTTTGTTGTCCATTTCATTATAAAGTACCGTGCTAGATCAGTGGTTTAAATATGTGACTTAACCTTTTTGTTTAAATATTAGCAATATTAACCATAAAATAGAGAAAGTTAGCCTGCACTGTCATACATTAGAACAGAGGTGATAGAGGTAGAAATATAGAGATGAGACCGAAGCCTAATGCCCGGAGGGAGCAGGGAACAATAAACAGAGCCCGAGGAGAACGGTGGTCTCTCTTGTAAATTCTGGCAAGCTGGGACTCAAGGCTACAGATAGCAACTTCCCCTGCTGGTGTCCTGTCTGTTCTTTGGTCCCTTACTTGGGATGTTAATGGCTGGCACTGTGTAAACTTAGAGTTAGGTAAATGCTGGAAGTCAGTGGAGTGCTAACTCACATGCCTTAGCCTGCCTGGAGCCCTCAATAAATGTGAGGTGCTTGTGCGGCTCTGGGCTCACTTAGAGACTAATCTCCGTGAGACCTCTGAAGCTCTGTGCGCTGTGTCATTTCTTTCTGCACCAACTCGTAACAGACAACGGCGTGCACGTAGGTCCGTAGCAGCACAGTGTGACAGCCCCTCTAGGTATCAGAAGTAGGTCTTTAGAGGGAACCTTGAAGGATGCTTAGCAGGAAGGGAAAAGAGAAAGATGTTCCAAATGCAGGGTGTGCGTGGTACTTCTGTGTGGTGGTCTGAGGTGGAGTGCATGGAGAACGTAGCCTGAGGGAAGGGTGCGGTGGACCAGGAAGTTGTGCACACAGGGTACAGGGAGCCTGGGCTTGCTGCTAGGGGTTGGACTTAGGCCAAAGGCAATGGAAGGCAAGGGCTGTCTGTCTCGGGGGAAAAAGTTCTTCCCATATAAACTCTTGGGGCAGAGTCACATGGAAATAGTATGCTGAGAGAGTCTTTGAAGTGGGTGAGATTTGAGTAAGATAATTGCTAGGGCCTATTAATTTTTAAATTTTTTGTCTTTTTGAGGCAGGGTCTCGCTATGCAGTTCCGGCTGGCCTAGAGCTCACTTTTGTAGCCCAGGCTGGTCTCGAACTTGCTCTGATCCTCCTGCCTCAGCCTCCCAGTGCTGGGATTACAGGTGTGCTCCACCATGTCTGGCCTATTACATTTTAAATGTATTTGGTACAGGATCTACAGGATTTCACTACGTAGATAGGACTCATAGTGATTCTCTTATTTTCAGCCTCCCAAGCACTGGGATTACAGGTGTGTGCCACCATGCCCAGTCTGAAGCACTGTCTCTGTGCACCTTGGGGGTGGAGCTGGCACCGCACATTGGGGATTGAACCCCAGCTGTTGCACTAGGGCCTATTAATTTTTATTCACCCCTCCCTCCATTGCATTCATCTAAAGAAGCTAATTCTACTTCTGGTCAGTTGCAGAGTATGGATGCCTGTCCTTACAGCTACTTTGCATCGTCAGAGTGTCAATGGATGAACCAATGAATTCGGTTTCTCTGGGCTTCACTCTCCAGTTACCAGGGTCCCCGTAGGCGTTACCCACGGCTTCCCGTTCCACATAGGTGGCCTCCTAGAGCTGGGTTCACATTCCGTGCCCTCTGAAACATGTTTTCCTTTTCTTCTGCTCAGAACCAATGGTCCATTGCTATGTGTTGTTTAATTTCCACCTATGCTGTATATTACTTCACAAGATTTTGTTTTTGTTTCTGTTTTTTGTATTTTAGGGAAGGGGGATACAGGGTGTTCAGGGTCTCACTACTAGATTGGACTCATAGTGATCTGCCTGTTTACAGCCTCCCAAGAGCTAGGATTACAGGTGTGTACCACCATGCCCGGTCTCAATTGCTGTCTCAGCATGCCTGGGGCCAGAGGCCAGCACAGCAGGCCTGGGGATCGAACCCCTGGCTCCTGAGCTGTTATTTGATAAGATTTTGGATTACAACCTGAAAATTTGACTGGGAGTGGTGGAGGGAGGCTCATGTGTCTGTTCTGACGCCTTGGTTTTGAGCTCTGATATGTTACTTTTCTGTAGATTAGCACTGATTCCAGTGTGTGTGTTTGGTCACCAGAGACTCCTAAGAGTTCACCGGTGACCTCATTGGTTGTTTCTTCTAAGCTGTGCTTGTTTATTAAATCTATATCACTAGTGGCAACTCCTGATAGCTGTGCTCTCTATCTCTTGATTTAACAAGTAATTTGTTATTTTTGGCATACATATTATGATGAGTATTACAGATAAATATAGCATAGGGTCTTTGTTCTCAATGAGTTTATGATCTTTTTTGGTATCCATTGGAGGAAAGATACATAATAATACATCATTTAAGGAAATATAAATTTTATTGACTAGGGATATTTAAGTTACAAGTGAACGAATCTAGCTTATATTATTAAATTAGTTAAACGTAATTTAATAATATAATATAGTTTGATCCCTGGTGTGCCATGCTGGCCCCACCCTTGGGCACCCTGAGGGGACTGAGACGGTGTGGTGGCCCACGCTTGTAATCCCAGCTCCTGGAAGGGAGGTTGAAAACAGGAGAATCACCCTGTAGAGCCTGTACTAAATACATTAAAAAATGGCTATATCACCTTGCTTTGAAGTTCTGTGTTGCTTTAAAATGAAAAAAAAAATGTGTGGCATATTCTAGTATCTAGAACAGTGCTTGACTTCATTTTGGATTGTGCCTTTAGATCTATCTGTACCCCAAGCCAGATCCCTGGTCTTTTTTTTCTGTTCTGCTAGACAATTCAATTCCCTTACCTTGACTCACTTTGAATTTAATTTCTGCCACTTGCAACCCGTACGTCATAAACTACACCTGCATCTTGTGTATGATCTCTGCTTGCTTAGAAACTGTCACCTGCTTTTTTTTTTTTTTTTAATTTTATTTATTTATTTTTTTCTTGTTTCAGAACCTTTGTTTATTCACTCATTTTTTATGGCCGGCTCAGCCCACCCTGAGGGCAGGGCTGGCGCAGCATGTGGTGCCGGGGATCGAACCGCGGTCCCTGAAGCTGCCCATGCTTTCCCAAGCAGGCGCTTAGGACCACTGAGTCATCCCGCCGGGCCCCTGTCACCTGGTTTTACAGATGAGGAAATGGAGGTGCAGGTACTTTGCACGGCCCTCTGGGGTCGTCCGTGAATTCAGCCAGGGTTGGGCATGAGGTTAACCTGAAATCCAAAGAAGGTCATTAAAAGAGAGCTTCAACATGATTTTGAGGTCTTGCTTCTGCAGGGAGCGCATTAGCTGTGACTCAGTCTCCCGTGTGGATGTCCACCCCTCAGCTGCGTGGTCCCAGCCCTGACTCCGTAACTTGTTATTCATGGCCGGACCTCGCAGCTGACGTTCTCTTATAATTTTGTTTTTCCTGCCATTTGGCTAATGCGGCTTTGTGAGTAAACATTGCCTGCGGTTGAGATTGGCCGCGCTAATGAGACGCACGGACGTGCTGCCTCGCCAGGGCCTGCAGCACCGAGTGATGGCTCGCTCCGGAGAGTCCAGTGGTGACGGAAGCCGGCAGGGGCAGTTGCCAGCTTAGCAATTAGTGGGGAAGCACAGCTGGAGCTGGCATTTCAGGACGGAAACGTGGCACAAAGCGGCCACGTGGCAGACCCCCTTGGAGCTGGAAATGGGTGGGGGGGCGCTGCTGAGCCCACAGTGGTCCTCGGGGCACCAGGTGCAGGCACGGACTATCTGCCACCCCTTCCTTTCCTTCTAAACACTCAAGAAACGGTGTTTTTTAGACAGGGTCTCACTATGCAGTTCAGGCTGGCTTGAGCTCACTTTTGTAGCCCAGGCTGGTCTCGAACTCGCACCGATCCTCCTGCCTCAGCCTCCCGAGTGCTGGGATTACAGGCGTGAGCCACCACACCCGGCGCCTACACAGTAGTTTTTTTTTTTTTTTTTTGTCTTTTTGAGACAGGGTCTCGCTATGCAGTTGAGGCTGGCCTTGAGCTCACTTTTGTAGCCCAGGCTGGTCTCGAACTCACACCGATCCTCCTGCCTCAGCCTCCTGAGTGCTGGGATTACAGGCGTGCACCACCACGCCCGGCTAAGAAACGGTCTTTTGGTAGAGATACGAAATAGTTGCCCGCTGGCCTAGTTTAGAACAACGTTTAGGAAATAGTTGGCCCTCAGTCTCGATGCAGGCAGGCACCTGCGCTATTGTACTGGTTGGCCCAATGTCGAACCGTTTCTCCACCGGGCGGTGAGCAGATCTGTCTGGAACTCTCTGGGTAACACGTCACCGATCCCTTTCCTCGAATGCTTCATGCTTTGGGATTTAGTCATCCAAATGTTAAAGCCTCAAGTAAGCATATGGAAAGGTGTTCAGCACCATTTGAGAGGTCCAAATTAGAACACTGAGTGTCCACCTCACTCCAGAAACAGAGAGGCTGTCATCAAGTAACCAACCAATAACTAACACTGGAGGGGTGTGCGGGGAAAGGAACCCTTCTCCACTGTTGCGGGGAGCGTAGACTGGTGCAACCACTGTGGAAATCAGTATGGAGATTCCTCAAAAAGCTAGGATTGGAGGTCCTGCTTGATCCAGCTATTCTTTTTCTGTGTATCTTCCAAAAAAAATTAAAAATGTGCCACAAGGATGTATATGAACCCATGTTTATAGCAGCACAATTTATAATAGTTAAATCTTGGAAACAACCCAAATGCCCATCAATTAAGGAGTGGATTAAAAAAAAGGCATAGTATTTTTATAAAATGGAGTACTACTCAGCCATAAAGATGGATAAACTTGAGGCTTTTATAGGTAAATGGGTACAACTTGAGACCATGCTCGTAGGTGAAATAGATCAGACTCACATGTGTAAATATTGTAGCATCTCCCTGGCATAAAAAACTGGAAGGATAAATGAGATCCAAAATGTACAATGGGTATTGTGAAATGGGAAGAAATGGTTCAGAAGGAAACTAGGGTGGGTTATACGGGAAAGGAAGGAAGGGGGAAAAAAACTGAATTGCGAGATAGTTGTGCTGTCAGTTTCTCTTAGTTCATTGAAAAGAAAGGTTTGTGCTAATATCTTTTGGAGACAATTTTATGCCCATATCCTGTACTCTACTTTAAAGCTGAGAATACTCAATGCGTTAGCTAATGTTACTCTCCTATTATTTTATTATGAAATTTGGTTTTACTCTTTTTCCATAAACAAACAAATAAACCCCAAATGTTGAAGCCTCAATCCTGATCCAGCGCTGATCCAGGGCCCGCTGGCATTCATCTTTCCCTGTCCACTTGTGAGTATCGGGAGCCTAAGTACCGTCAGCGTCCTTCTGTAGAAAGCAGAACCCTGTGGAGGAGCGTCCTCGATGGAGCCGGAAGAGCCAATGGCGCCCCGTTCTGGGTCCTGGCTGCGCGTTGGACCACCACGGGGAGCTTTGAACAAAGTCTGTACACTCGGAACGCGCTCACGTAGATTTGGGACGAGGCCATTTGAATCTGTCTGTCCCGGCGGTGGGGTGGTAGCTCGGCCGTCTAAGCACCTGCCTGGCAAGCCCAAGGACTTGAACCCAGCTCTGAAACGGGGCACGGTGGGGCGCGCCTGTGATCCCAGTGCTGGGGCGGCTGAGACAGGAGGAACACTATGTGTCTGGCTGTACCAAATAGGTAAATACATAATTTTTTTAAAAAGCCCCTATCCTTCCTTCTTCCACCTTCTGTCTGCCTGCCCCTCCGCCTCTCTCTCCATGGGTGGCCTTAACACACCATTGGAGACCCCCTCAAGTTTTCTCAGCTTCATGTGTCCATGTCATCAGGGGCAGGACCCGTGCGATGGCGTTTGACGAAATAATACACTCGGACTTAAACACAGAATATGGGCGTGGCTTTGTGAAGTGAATTTTATTTTCTTTTAATTACACAGGTAATAAGCAAATTCATCCTAGGGAATCAACAATCAAATACACAGAAATGGAGTAAGGCGCAATGAAAGCTGCCCCCCCCTCCCGCACATGCGCAGAGGTAAACCCTGCTAGAGTCCTATGGGTCCTTCCAGAGAGTCACAAAAATGCGCATAGTTGCTTGTGTTTAAGGTAAACAGGATCATATACACTGTGTAGTGGCCTTCTTACCAAACAACAGCTCTCTAAACACCAGTCAACACTTTGGTACTTAGGCTGCATCTATGATATGGATGATGGGTGTGTCCTAACCGATTTTACTGCTGCCCGTATTAAACGGGCGTATTGGGAATTTCCAATTTTTCATTTTTCAGTCAGAGCTGCAGTCAACCCTTCTGGGCATAAATCTTTGTGCCCATGAGTGACTTTTTTCTTCTAGGTTCTTCTTAGCGTTGCGGTGTCTGGGTCGCATGTTAATTGCTGATGAATCGCTCTCCAAGACATCTGTGGTAGTTTACATTTTTAATGGTGATGAAGGGGACTGCTTGCTTTATTTTCCATATTTTTTTGGGAGGTACTTTTTTTTTTTTCAATTTTTTTATTGTTTAAATTTAACAATGGCTATATTACATATTTTCATCATCAGATCAGTTTAGATTAATACATATAGGTATATAAGATTGGTCAAACAATTAAACATTAACCTTTCTAAATCCAAATTACTTTTTTTTTTTCTCCTTCTTTTCTTTGAAAGTTGACATATTGCATATTGTCCTCACAATCATTCTACAGAGTACAGTGTGTGGGCCTGACCTACCTGGGAGGTACTTTTTGATTTTGATATGTCTCATAGATCATAGCAGGGTGGCAGGATTTTTTTAAAAATTTTTATTTATTTATTTTTTTTGTGGGATGGGGGATTGAACTCAGGCCCTTAGGCTTGTCAGGCAAGCACTTATCCTACTGAGCTATTTCCCCAGCCCCAGGATTTTTTTTTTCTTTTTTCTTCTTAACAACATCAATAGGGAGGTGCGTCATGCCCACACACTGTGCTCTGTAGAACTATTGTGAGGACAACATGCAATGTGTCAACTGTTAAAAAAAGGGGAAAAGAAAAAAAAAAAGTAATGTTTATTGAAAGTGTTAATGTTTAATTGTTTGATCAGTGTTATATACCCATATCTATTAATCTAAACTGATGTGATGATGAAAATATGTAATATAGCATTGTTAAATTTAAACAATAAAAATATTAAATCATGAAAAAAAAAAAAGGGTAGCAGGATTAAACACAAGCTGACGGTGAATACCGTTTTCATTTCCCCGGTGACCAGCAATATCGACAGCCCTGTGTGTGCCACAGGCCAACGAAGTTTCAGGGGCTTTGTCCTTTAAGAAATCCGGGTTTGGCTGGGCGTGGTGGCTCACGCCTGTAATCCCAGCACTCGGGAGGCTGAGGCAGGAGGAT
>PVJA010008765.1:0-15210 GCA_004027025.1 Myocastor coypus
AGCTAAGATGGCGGCCACATCCTGCTTCCGCAAACCTTGTAGCCCCGCCTGCTGTGATGTAAGCCCGCGCTTAAGAGATTAGAACCAATAAGATTGTAAGTGATGCCTTGTCCTGATTGGACCGCGGTATGGTATATATTGTGAGCCCCGCCGCGGGCGAGAGAGAGAATCAGGAAGAAGTGGTCGAGGAGAGACACGATAGAGATCCGCGGCTGGCGGACGCAGGGAGGTCTCTCCTCGGGGCGAACTGCCTAGGGAACGATTAAAGCTTGTTTGCCGCTGAATCCTGTTGTGTGTCTTCCTGCCGGCCGGGAGGGCGCCCGACACTGAACACCATTCTTCGCCAGGCAGGAATCACAAGATTGGTATGACTAAAGCAGCCGCACGGGAGCCAAATTGGAAGAGAAGGAATTTGCCAGCAAGAAGCCTGTGGAAGAGAAGAAAGGAAGAAAGAAAGTTATTGGTCCCAAGAAGCCTGTGAAGAAGGCTTTGGGGAAAAAGCCTGCAGCTCCCAAGAAACCAGCAGAAAAGAAACCTGCAGAAGAAAAGGAGTCCGCTGCATAAACTCAAAATCTCTGTCCAATACAAGCACAGTAAATTTGGACAGCTTACTTTGAATAAATACCTGGTCGAAGAGGCAATAAGAAAAAAAAATTCTTTTGGAGGTAAGGAGAAAAACAAAATTGCTGTGTACTCCAATGATACAGCAGTTCTGTAGCACAGTGAGTAGGTTGTAAGTGAATCTACAAAACACAGCAAAGTTGATAGGTTCAGGCTGCTGTTCAACTGCTCTGCGCCATCTATCCCAAACGTTGGCAGAGGCCTATTATTCAGAGGCCTCACTAGTATCTGAACCTATGTGTGATTTCTTTTTATATACAGCACTTAATTTATATGTTTAACTCATTATCAAGAAAGAATAGTATTTCATTAAACCTTTTTTCTCTCTCTCTGTTCAGAACAGAGTCTAGAAGTTCTACAGGGTCTCACTATGTAGATTGAACTTGCAGTGATTTTCCTGTTTTCAGCCTCTCAAGTACTGGAATCACAGGCGCACACCACCATGCCCAGTCTCAATCTCAGTCTCAGCATGCCCTGTGGGCGGGCAGGCACAGCACCTCAGGAATCACTTTCTTCTGCTGGGTTCTGCCTAAGCAAGAGCTTTAGTCTGCTGAACTATCAGGCTGGCCCTTATTTCACTAAACCTTAGCTATAGCTGTATACTCCTTTTAACTTGTAAGAATTATCATTATCACTAGCAAGATGTCCCCTACAGATATGAGCCTTAGGAGTAAAAGGATCCTTGCTCTCCCAGGGTCATCAGTCCAGCTAAGCCACTGATAGCTGAGTGAACTAGATAGATCTGCTAAATTATAATTGCAGGCTGTCAATGTACAAAAGAAAAAAATGAGGTTTTTGTTTTGTTTTGTTTTGTTTTTTTGAGACGGGGTTTACCTATGTAGTTCTGGCTAACCTTGAACTCATTCTGTAGCAGAGACCAGCTTCAAACTCATAGAGATCCTTCTGAACTCAGCCTCCCAGGTGCTGGGCCTTACAGGCATGCACCACCACACCCAGCCTATGAAAGGATTACTCATTTTGCTCCTCCACTAGGTTTTATATCACAAACATACTGGATTGTTTTTCCCTAGACTGTAGAAGTCTACATAAAACTGAAATTTATTATTGTTTAATAATAATTATTATTATAGGGCTGGGGAGAATAAGCACTTTCCTGGCAAGTGCAAGGGCCTGAGTTCAATCCCTGGTTCAGGGGGAAAAAAATAAAAACCAGTATTATGATAAATGCTACTGTAAAATAAAAAGTAAATATATCTTCATCCCTAAGTATCGCTCAAGCTGGCTAGAGGGTGAAGGGATGAGAGAGTTGGTACAATAAGGATCAGATCACACAAGATAGATAGTAGTATAGCTCACCTGATGTTCATCTTGCTTATTTTATTTATTTATTTATTTATTTATTTATTTATTTATTTTTTTGGCTTTTTTGAGACAGGGTCTCACTGTGCAGTTCAGGCTGGCTTTGAGCTCACTTTTGTAGCCCAGGCTGGTCTCGAACTCGCAGCGATCCTCCTGCCTCAGCCTCCCAAGTGCTGGGATTACAGGCGTGAGCCACCACGCCCGGCTTATTTTATTTCTTAATAGCAAAAAAAAAAAAAAAGAAAGAAAAAAAGAAAAAAAAGAAAAAAAATCTCAGTACTGACTAAGCTTTGGGAAACGTATCCTGAAATTTAGGAATAATTTTTCTGCCTTTCAGTATAAATATCCATTTTAAGGAAAAGAGAGCTAAGTGCTTTCTTACCATATCAATATCCAAAATGAAAAGATTTTAGAGCTTGTGTTTTCAGTAGGTTTGTATATTGGAGCATCCCCTTGAAGCTCTAAGCTTAATATGAAGAAAGACTCAATAAAAAGAAAGAAATTTTCAGAGAAAAATTTCTCCAAAGTAAGATGTAAAGTGAAGCGAAGTAAGGTTGCTTCACTTATTCACCATTAATGAACATCAAAGCATATGACAGAGCGTGCTTGTACTTTCATGATGTTTGTATTCTAATACAATAAGAAAAACAATAAAAATATAAAACAAGGTACTTAGAGTGACATTGGTAGGTGACATACGGAGGTCTAGGAATAAAGGTCCATAGGCAGAGAGGAAATAAGAGAAATCTGAATTCCCTCAGCCAGTGTACTCAGAAAGGCCAAATCATGGAGAAAAGCTAATGTTTTAAAGCAGAAAGAGAGAACACACTTACAGTCATAAGACAGACCTGAACCACTCCAAATAGTCAATTGCAGGCAAAGTCATGGAGTTTAACTTTTATTCCCAGCGTGCTGGGAAGCCATTGTAAGGTTTAGTTTTTTTTTTTTTTTTTTTTTTTTAATTTTGAGATTTTTTTTTTCATTTGAAAGTAATCTTAACGCTATTAAATTCACAAATATGCTCATTTAAATACCCAACCCTATTTTATCTAAAACACACATTGCAAACATACAAATGTCTATTCTCTCCACATGTCAGTGCCCATTTATATCATGGTTTGAAGTAGGGAGAATAGGCTTTCCCCTTAATCTGTAAGTCAGTAGGTGTTTCTTTACAGTTAACTTTACCAAACTTCATACAAAACAATAATTAACAATGATCTTCTTTACTTGTTAACTCACAAGGAAACACCTTCAAAACTGCATTTTGTTAAAGTTTCTGTACTGAAGCATAGAAAAACTGAACTACACAAATATTGAAAAGTTAAAAATTCCTTAACTTTTTATTCCTGGTACCACTACCACAATTTACAGGGCAATATACCTGATGTAATGAAAAGAAACAAAAAGACAGAGCTACAACAGATACGAGACCTCAGGAATGTACATCTAACTGACACTACACTGCATTAACCAATAGCTGCACTTCTTGCAAACTGCGGCTAGGACAGTCCTGCACCAGCAGGGCTTCCTGTTTAAGCTGCAGTAACTTTTCCGACTATGGATCATCGTTCCTTCTGTGGCAGATTTTTACAGCTCCTCTAAGGCATTTGGGACGACTGTCGCAAAGTAACCTGCAGCTTTCCTGACAACTCCTCGCTCTCTCTCCTGCTAAGAACTGTAGCCCTTTTCTGTTGTTTTTTAAAACCTTCTGCCACCATATCCAGCACTTCCGCCACCAGATCCATAACCACCACCATAGCTGCCAGAGCTTCTTGCAGCAAAACTGCCCCCTTTCATGGGTCCATAATTTGACTGCTGTTGTCCACTATGATTTCCAAAATTATTGTAATTACCACCACCACCATAGTTACCACCACCAAAATTTCCTCCTTCATTATAACCATCATATCCTCCTCCACCACCACCGCATCCACCACCTTACTTTCCACATCCTGGCCCACCACCACCATACCCTCCTCTACTACTGTAACCAGGACCACCACCGTAGTTTCCACCATCCCCTCCAAATCCATTGTATCCACCATCACCTCCTCCATAACTACCTCTGCTGCCACCTCCTCCACCACCGTAACCTCCTCTTCCACCAAAGTTTCCACCATGGCCAAAATTCCCTCCACAACCTCCAATGTTTTCTCTTTGACCCATAAAGTTGCCAGATCCACCTCCACGGCCTCTCTGTGATCCAGCAGACTGTATCTCTTGTTTAGAAAGGGCCTTTTTCACTTCACAATTATGCCCATTAATAGCGTGGTATTTCTGAGCAACAATTTTATCAACTGTGTCGTGATCATCAAAAGTTACAAAAGCAAATCCTCCCTTTTTCCCACTCTGCCTGCCTTCCATAACTTCTATGGTTTCAATCTTGCCATATTTTTCAAAGTAGTCTCTCAAATTATATTCTTCTGTACCTTCTTTGATGCCACCAACAAAAATTTTCTTCACTGTTAGATGGGCACCAGGCTTTACTGAATCCTCTCTAGAAACAGCTCTCTTTGGTTCCACTGTGCACCCGTCAGCACTGTGTGGTCGAGCACACACGGCTGCATCCACCTCTTCAACACAAGAGTAAGTCACAAAACCAAAGCCTCTGGAGCGTTTGGTTGAGGATCTCTCATTACCACACAGTCTGTGAGTGTAGCGCATTTCTCAGAGCGTTCTGTTAGACTATCATCGGTAGTTTCAAAACCCAAACCACCAGCAAACAGCTTCCTCAATTGCTCTGGTTCCTTTGGATCATGGCCCTCCATTTTGAGACCAGAGTCGCCTCTTTCAACTTGAGTTCAATATCGCCACTGTAAGGTTTTAAACAGGGAAATGATGGTATTTGTCTTATCTTTTAGAAGATTATTATTGCAGCTTTGTAAGTGTGGAAACTGTGAGATTAATTTACTGATACATCCTAAGTAAAAAGAACAGCTTCCACAGAAGGGAAGACCACGGGGAGCGCTTGGGTTGAGAGTGGAGAAAATAATGAAATGCGGAACAGTATTGGGACCGGCTCTGGGGTCAGTCCGTGGGGTGACAACAGAAGCAGTTTGTCTTTAAAAATGGATCTTCCTCTGCTTATTCTTATCTCCCCCTTACCCTATATTCCTTAAACACCTACTGCCCTTGTCTGTCCTCTAGCTGATCCACTCATTCTCAATGTACCAAATTAGTCAACAAATTATTTTCATAGCTGTCATTTAAAAATGTTTAGAAGGTTCATGGCAACTAGGTGCTAGAAGAGAGGCGATTCAATAGCACTAGCATTGAAAGAGCTCCAGGTGTATTAGTATTTTAAAAATCATGTTGAAACACACGGATAGAAACAGAGAAAGTTTATGCAACTATATAGGAAATTTTGACACCTGGAGAAAGGCAGGCATGGGTGAGTAGTTTTTGCTTTGGAAAAATGCAACCACTTGTTCTCATACTATAATCAATCAATGCACTGTACTTCCCTATATTTCAAAGAGGAAAAAATGAAAAAATAAATAAAAGAACAAAAGCAAAGCAACATAGAACAAGAAAAATGGTATAGAATTTCAAAATAAGAACAGAAAATTAATAGTGGTTTTGTTATATTATATTTTGTTACCACCAAATTTGTTTCTCAGAACTCTGGTTTCTCTTCAGATCGTATAAATCTTTCGCCTTTTACAAATTTGTTTCTCAGAGTACCAGATATAGGCATGCAAGATTGATCAAGCAGTTAAACATTTTTTTTTTTTTCTGTATTTAGGACAATGTCTATAGGGTTTACAGGGTCTCACTACACAGATCAGACTCCTAGTGATTCCCCTGTTTTCAGCCTCCCAAAGTGCTGGGATTACAGGTATGTGCCACCACACCCAGTCTCAGTGTGGACACAGCATGCCCTGAGGGTGGGGCCAGCAAGTCAAGCTGGGAATAGAATCCCAGTCACTGTGCTCTGCATAAGCAGGTACTGTAGCCCAATGAGCTCTCAGGCCAACCCTAAACATTAATTCTTTCTTTCACTAAACCTTAATTTTTCTTTGTCCTTTTTACATTTTTTTAAATCTATTTTAAAGAGAGTATAAAAATAATAGATGAGATATTAGAGATGATACACATTGAAAAGAAGATGAAAGGTATTCAGCTGTGGTTGTTATATTGCACATGGATATCTTCAATGAAGTTGCTCTTATTACAGGTATTAGCATATAGATTTGGTCTAAGAAAAAATTTTAAACATTAACTACTGCCTTTGGAAAACCAACAGAAGTCAGCAGTACAATCAATCGTCTCTGCTATCCTGTGTCTATACTGACATGGTTTTACTCCCCCTTCCTTTTTTTCTTTCCCTCATCTCAACTTATTCAGTTCAGTTTCTTTCCATTTTTCTTTAAGATTTTATTTATTCTTTCAGGTTCTTACACTAGGGAGAAAACATGATGTTTATACATGTGAGTCTAATTTATTTCACTCATAAGTACAGCCTCTAGTTGTATCCATTTACCTGTAAAAGCCTCAAGTTTATCTTTTTTTATATAGCTGAGTAATGCTCCATTGTATAAAAGCACCTCATCTTTTTCATCTGTCTCTCAGGTGACGGGCATTTGGGTTTCTCCACAGTACTGGTCATTCAAGAAATGCAAATGAAAACAAAACTGAGATATCTCACCCCAGAAAGAATGCCTATCATCAAGAAATCAACTAATAACAAATGCTGGAGAGGGTGTGGAGAAAAAGGAACCCTGGTCTGCTGTTGGTGGGAATGTAGCCTGGTACAAACCACTGCAGAAACCAGTGTGGAGACTCTTCAAAAAAAACTAGAATTGAAAGTCCCATTCAACCCAGCTACTTACCTTTTAGGTGCTTTTCCAAAAGAACTGAAAACATCATACCACAGTGATATGTGTGCAGCCATATTTATAGCAGCACAATTTGTTATAGCTATTTCTCTGTTTTTTGAGTGAAGAAAAAGATAGCAAACAAATCTAATTAAGTTAATTGTTCAGTTAAAAAACTGTGCTTGCCTGTGTCTGAGTACCTCACATTTAGAGCACATTTTGCTAACCCTATATCAATGTCATTGAGAGCTGAGCCTAGTGACTCAGTAAACCCCAAATTTGAAATCTGGCAGCAAGCTATAGTGCTACTACTTTTCAAGAGGTGAAAAAAGAAATAAAGAGTGGGAGTCGAATTGAAAAAGTAATTAAATAGAAAAGTATTCTTCAACACACAAGGCTCTATGGGGACAGGTGTAGATTCTACAAATGCTTTGGTCAGTTATGGCCAGCCCTGGTCATCTTGCAAAGACCTGTGCACGCAGCACCTAAATTCTAAGAGAGACACGGTTCTGCTTAGACGCAGACCAGATACCTGTTTTACCTAGCAAGATGCTTTAAAGTATCACATGGGTCAACACTGGACAGCAGGGTGGGCACATACCTGTAATCCTAGCACTTGGGAGGCTGAGACAGGAGGATCAGTAAGAGTGCGAGACTAGCCTGGGCTACAAAAGGGAGCTCAAGACCAGCCTGAATTGCATAGCAAGAATCTGACTCAAAAAGACCAAAAAAAAAAAAAAAAAAAAAAAAAAAAAAAAAAAAAAAAAAAAAAAAAAAAAAAAAAAAAAAAAAAAAAAAAAAAAAAAAAAAAAAAAAAAAAAAAAAAAAAAGGACACTAGTTCATATTTGGAAGTGGTTCCACATATGACTGCTCCACACTTTTCGTGATCAAATTGGGAGTGACAAAGGCCATATAAGTAAGTGTTAACATGCCTGAACTTGTCTAAATGCAGAAACAGGGCTGGTGAGATAACTGAGTGGACTAAACACCTGCGTAGGCAAACACAGGGATAAGGGCTCGATCCTGTACCAGATGCAGCACTGGCCCAGACTCTGGGCACATTTTGCCAGGCACCAGGACTGGACGTGGTAGTGCACACCTGTAATCCCAGTTCCAGGAAGGCTGAGACAGAAGGATTACTATAAGTCTGGGCAAAGTAAGGGAAAAAGGGAAAAGGAAAGGGAAAGGGAAAAGATTCTTTAATGGTAAAATTTCAGACAGAAGAAAAGAGCTGGAACAAAGGGATGTTATTTGGGAGTGAATCCTGTCTTCACAACCTTCAATTCACTTTTCAGTTTCATGCATGTGCAAAACACACCTCATGCACCATCTGTGATTATTTCCATGAGTAGGACTTACATGTGGTATTACCAACACTATTAAAATATTTAAATTAAAGGAATTAGACCTCATGAGGTAGCTCAGCAAACTAAGCACCTGATTAGGCCAGCACAGGGATTGAGATTGGATCCCTGGCACCACAAATTGTGCCCACCTTGCCCCTGGGTGTGCTGAGCCAGCCATCAAGACTGGGCATGGCGGCACACACCTGTAGTCTCAGTGCTGGAGAGGCTGAAAACAGGAGGATCACTACCAGTCCAAGCCGTATAGTGAGACCCTGTACCAAATGTATAACATTAATTAATCAATCATGCAGAGTTCTCAACCTGTGGGTCATAACCCCGACGGGGGTGGCTTAAAGCCATTAGAAAATGTTATTTATTACATTCCGAATCATAACTATAGCAAAATCACAGTTTTGAAGTAGCCACCAAAATTATTTTTTGGATTTGGGTCACCACAACATGAGGAACTGTATTGCAGGGTCATGGTATTAGAAAGGTTGAGAACCACTGAATTAATGGAATTATAATAGATTAGTAATATAATTCTATATGTTATCTCTATATAATCTCTATATAATACTTAAATTTATTGACTAGGTTATTAATTACTACTGTATTAGAGTAAGGTTGCATATTTAGAACTCAGAAATCTCAAAAAGTGAAAGTTTTGAGAGGCAGCATTAGAAAGCATTTGAATGGGTAAATAGTATTGGACACCATCCTGTAATTAATCAGATTACATCTTCCTCGTGTACAGCTGATTTGCTAAACTCTGTCTCATAGGCACAGACCATCTTTATCTGTAGCTCATGTTCCAGAAGTGAATGTTGGATTTGGACCACTCAACTTGGCCATGGAACCAGTGTAGCAGTTGATGATGTAGCATTCACCTTTATCAAGAAATATCCCACTTAGAGCTAGAAGTATAAATTAATTTCTCTAATTCACCGGGTTATAAGCACCAAATAGATCACTTATTTTGCAAAATCCCATTGTCATCAGTTATTTTTCATTGCTTATAACTTTGATTTAGCAGCCAAAGTATTTGCATAATAGGTATTTTGCATGCTACTTCATTTTATATTTGAATTTTTAAAGTCAGTGAGGTGTTCGGCATGGGAAAATCTTTTTGCCCCAGGCTAACTAAGTATCCAAATTGAACCATAGCCTGTTGATTTCAGTCTTCTCTTGTAAGAAAGGAAAAACTCTAGTGGAAAATGTCAAGTACTATTCTTTGGCCAAGGCAAAATAAGCAGTCTTGAGAGCTGTCTAAAGTGATCACAGAAACTCTCCTTGCCAAATCTTTCGCACTCTTTTCTTTGGCTGCTGCTCATAACTTGAGTGTGTTCCAAAACACATGACCCTATGTCAGCAGCTCACACTACCAGTCCTCCTCACCAGCATTCCATTTCTTTGTCCTCCCTAATAGATTTTTATGAGAGATGGTGAAAACCATTCTTCTCATCTGTCCTTTTCCACTGGGACCTTGTCTCCTTTTCACTGAAAGAGGGAGACAGACAGACAGACAGACAGACAGACAGACACAGACATAGATACAGAGACATTTTCTCCCCTTACTTGTATTTGGCCTTGACCTTCAGTTTGCAAGAGTGACACAGTGTGACTTCAATTGTTATGTCTTATAGGCTTATAGGTTCCATCTGTCAATATCCTGTAACACTGAAAACACCGTGTTGTGAGGGCAATCAGTCTCACAAAATGGAGAATAAGAAGTTTTGTAGAGGAAAAAGTGTTCCCCGCTGACTGCCAGCATCAGCTTCCAGAAAAGTTAATAAAAATATCTTAGCCTCGAGCTTTAGGAAAATCATTATATGAGTGCATTCAATCTCAGGAAAGACAAGTAAAAGATCTATCTAGATTATAAAAGCAGAGAGGGGTCATAGACAGATAGTAAAACTTTTAAACTGCTAGCCATTGGGCTAACTGGTTACATGGCAATAGGTAACAGGTAACTGAAAACCCCTCCTTACAGGCCTTTGCTCAGCTAGAATCATGCAGCATTTATCTCAATCTCCTGATAAAGTGGGGGAGCAACTCTTTATCACTAGGTGATATTTTTCTTCACACAGTAACTGTACTTTATACTAAAATTTTCATCAATTGATGTAAGTGTATGATCATTATTTGATCATGAAAAAATTATTTCAACTGCTATTAATAAGCAAATTAGAGGGCTGGTGAGATAGCTCATGGTATAAACTGCCTACTTGGGTGAACTTAGGCAGGCACAGGGATCAGGGTTCAATTCTGGGCATCACATACCACACCCGTGCACCCTCAGGGTGGGATGAGCCAGCAAAAACAAAAAACAAATTAGAAAATATTCTCAGTGCTTAGGAAATAATATTTGAAAAATGAAGGGGACCTGAAAGTAAAAGAAAAGAAAAGCTCTCAGATTTTGCAATATGCTTAGATTTCTAAATTTCTGTGTAAAAAAGTGTAACAGTTTTTAAAAATCACATTCTATAGGGACCTATTAGGATATCAATGATTGATAGAAAATACTGGTTCCATGTTAAGTCTAAGGCATTCCATATTTAGAAAGACAGTGATGATAAGCTCAAGTACCTATTTAATAGCATAATAGTGTCACTAAACTTCTCCTCTGGAGGGTTAAGAACCTAAGTCTGCAAACTAAAAATTAGAGAAAAGTAAGGGCTACAAGGATAGCCAATATTTTGGTCCTAGCCCTTCAAGGTCAGTGAGGACTCAGGACACAAGAGAAACTGTACTGTAACACTCTATAACTGAGTGGTTTCCCAAATTCTCTGTTCAAGGAGAGTATGGGGCCACAGAGCAAAGGGACAATGTATAGTGTGCCTAATGAGAATCATTTAGAGAGAAAACATTCTCTCTGGCTTTCATTGAGATCAAATTTGTCAAGCAATGACCGTGAGTCATCCAGATGGCTGACACTGACAAAAGTTCTACAAAACACTGTACATGGTTTCAAGATAAATCCTGAGGGGATTTAACTGACCTTGTCGTATAAGAAAATTATGTTTTGTTATATAGGTCTTGCTTTAACTTGCACTTAACCACCCAGCAGAAAAGGCTAACCATGAGGAATAAAAAATAAAGCCAGATTAGTATGCTGAGCTGTAAAAGACTAAAGTCAACATCTTCAACATTGCCAGTTCTGCTGACAACCCACTACTATTAAGGAATATGGCTCCATGTATACAAATACTTTCTCTTAGTTCAACAAGAGGAAATATTTGTACCAATAGTGTCTCGAAGAGTCATTATGTTTGCATCTTGTACTCTGAACAACTACTTTGAAGACAACAGTATGCATTGTATGAATCATTGTGGCTGTCCTACAGCGTGTTTTGAAACTGTCTCAATGTTATTTCTTATTAAAAGTAATAAAAATGCAAAAAAGAAAGCAGAAGAGGAGAACAGTGCCAGGGAAGATGGGACACAGCATGATATAGAGCCCCACATCTTTCCACTGTGACCCACACACTATAAAAGATCATTTACTGACTTTTGGGGCAACTGCTAACACAATCAGAATGATAATCGTACTTTAACTGTTATAGAATAGTAATGAGCCACTTTGTGATTTCATTAGTATGAGCTGATAGAAGTTCTTCCAAGTATGTAGAAGCGTCATCTTTCCATCTAGGATAACCAAATGGATTTTTATAGAAGAGAGTTATAGGGACTTAAGACCCCTTGTTCTGTATTTCTTTTTGAATCATTTTTTTCCCTTTTCAGTCTTGGTGATGTCTCCATACATGTGTCATATTTTACCAATACTTAGGACAGGGATTATTTACAAGGTTCTTATATGCTATGTATGAACTTCTTAGATGGTAATCAAAATTTGGGAATAGAAGTTAGATTGCTTCAATCTAATCCTCAAAAAGGTATTTGAGGCCTCTAGCTACAAACAGTATAAGAAGTGCTGATTTAAAGCATAAAATACCATTTTAAACTAAAGGGTGAAAAAATAAACCAAAGTAAATCTCTCCTAAAGAGTAACTATGAACGTCTATTTTATTTTTCTTTCTGAGCCCAAAGTATTTCATCATGCGAAAAGTGTCAAAGTCCATATAATGGAAAACAGTCATATTTGGCTACACTGAGAATAAGATGGTAGCAAGCAAATTATAAAATCTCAGCCTAAATGCTATCTCTTCAGTGCTTTTTCAAATTTAATAAAACATAATGTAGTTAAGACTGAAACTACAGGTCAAAGTATTGCTTTGAGGCTCTTGAGTAAGACTCTTCTTGCTTCCTTGCTATCAGGAAATAGCAACAGCAGTGGGCATATGCCAGGCAAGCTATATCTGCTATTCTAACTCGAAGTATGCACCAGTTCTATGTCCAAAAAGTAAATTAAAAATCATCAAATAGATCAAATCCCTCACCTTCAAGCCCATCCATTGGATCTATAACATAACATTTTTGTTCTTTACTCATCCACAAATCATTTAATAGTTTTTCACCTAATCTACCATAAAAGGTCACTCTCTAGTTCCCAATCATTTGTCTAAGTAGTCTTTTATTAGTTTTTTAAAGACTTCAACCCAGATAGAAGGGTCTGTTCACTGCTCCAGACTACTTTTTGTCTCATCTCAATTTGTTTTTCTTACACTATCATACTTTCCAGGCAACTTCCCAGTCTTTTTTGCTTCATGAAATTCTCATGTTCTCTCCATGTCTTTCTAAAGTCTCTTTAAAAACATCTCTCCCTACTAATTACCTTGCTTTCTACTGCTACTCACTGCTGGGCAAAGGATAGGTCAGTTAAAATTTTCTTCCTAAGCTCCATCTCCTTATTCTGATTACAAATGTCTCTACAGATTTTTAAAAAAATATAATTAGTTAGATAGGTAGATAGAGAGATAGATAGATAGACAGACAGACAGATGTAGAATGAGATAAACATAGACATAGATAGATAGATGATAGATATAGATATAGATATTTTAAAAGCATGAAAACTGTTTTTGTTTATAATGGTAGTATATTAGATGAAGGAGTAACTTGATGCCTTTCTGGACATCAAATTCTATAAATATAAAATGAAGATGGGAAATTAAGCAAGTAGTTCTTATCTGGGTCATACATTAAACTCATTGACAGCTATGTTTGCAAATATGCGTGTCTCAGTCCACCTGCTTTCCTTTTTTTTTTTTTTTTTTGTCTTTTTGAGACAGGGTCTCACTGTGCAGTTGAGGCTGGCCTTGAGCTCACTTTTGTAGTCCAGGCTGGTCTCGAACTCGCACTGATCCTCCTGCCTCAGCCTCCCGAGTGCTGGGATTACAGGCGTGCGCCACCACGCCCGGCTCCTTTTCAGTTCAGTAAATTTGTAATGAATTCTTAGAATTTGAAGTTTAATTCCTCCCCAAAAGTACAGAACCTGTAACACGAAAATAACATGACAAAGATAAGCTGATACATACTAGTTATAAGCGTCAAGGTAGATGGTCTGAGTTTACCAATCAAAGGAAACAGACTACCAGAGTGGATTAAGAAACAAAATCCAACAATATGCTGCATACAAAAAAATACATTTAACTCAAAAGGAAATTCACAGACTAAAAGTCAAAGGAATGAAAACAATCCTTCAAGCCATAAGAAATCAGGAAAGAGCAGAGACTTATCCTGGTTGCTCACAATGTCAACTTCAAGCCAAAAATCATCCAAACAGATAAAGAAGGTCACTAGGTACTTGTTAAGGGAAAACTGCAAGAGGAAGAGATAATGATTATAAATATATATGCAACCAATGTAGGAGCACCCTCCTAATTAGAAAATTTTAACAGACATGAAAAATGAAATGAGTGGTAATGCAATAGTAATGGACTTTAACACACTACTGTCACAAAGAGATAGAAAAAATACCAGCAAAGAAATAACAGAACTAAGTGAAACTTGTGAAGAAATGGACTTAGTAGATTTTTAGTGTTTCACCCAGCAACAATAGGGAACACATTCTTCTGAGTTGTACATAGGACATTCTCCAAAATAGACAATATAGACACACAGAGCATATACGAGTAAAGGCAAAGCAATTGAAATTATCCCCTACATGCTATCTGATCACAGTGCAATAAAATTGGAAATTATTAACACAAGAAACTGCAAAAACAACATAAACGCATGGAAATTAAAGTACAACCTTGTAAACAACTAGATGAAATTAAAGAAAAAATTTAAAAAAACCTTTACAATCAAGTGAAAATATGGATATAATTTACCAAAACCTGAACAATGAAATGAAAGCTGTTTTTTTGTTTTGTTTTGTTTTGTTTTTAATGGAATTGGGACTGGGTCTCACTATGCAGATCAGACTCAGTGATCTTTCTGTAATGAAAACTGTCTTAAGAGGAATATTTATAGCAGTAAATTTGCACACTAAGAAAACCAAACAAGCCCAGATAAATGATATTATGCTGCACCTCAAGCTCTTAGAAAAATAAGACCAAGTGAAAACCGAAGCCCAAAGAAGGCAGAAAATTATAAAGATTAAAGCAGAGATTAATGTATTGGAAGTAATGAAAACAATACAAAGAATAAATGAATCAAAGAGTAGAAAAAATAAATAAAACTGATAACCCCCAACCAATCTATTAAAAAAATAAAGAAAAAATCAAATTCATGAGATAAAGAATTTAAAGGATGAAATCACTACAGACCCTAGAGAAAATGAGAAGATCATTAATACCTACTTCCAAAATCTTTATTCTCACAGGATGGAACCCACAGAGTAAATTAACAGTTTCCTAGATCCATTTGAAATGCCAAACTTTACTCAAGAAAATATACAAACTCTGAATAAACCAATAATGAGAAATGAAATTGAAAATGTAGGGGAAAAAAACCTGTGAACAACACAAAACTCATGCTGAATGGATTCACAACTATATAAGAAATTTAGAGAAGGTATGAGGCCAACTTTTCTCCAACTCTTCAATGAAATTGAAAGGGGAGCAATTCTACCATATTCATTCCTGGAGGCAAGTATTACTCTGAATCCAAAATCAGAGAAAGTTCCAACTAAAAATGAGAACCATAGGCCTATCTCTCTAATGAATACAGATGCTAAAATCTTCAACAAAATGCT